>JAVJHS010000083.1:0-55000 GCA_032873175.1 Leptopilina drosophilae | reverse complement strand
GCAATACTCTCTGTTGTGAACCTGGCAAAGGAAGTCAATCAGGGGAAGAAGAAGGGTTTCTGTGCTCTTGTTTCCATCGACATACGGAATGCGTTTAATTCTGCGAGATGGAACATCTGCATTGAGGCGTTAAGACGAAAAGGGAGTACCGACTTATCTGTTGCGAATGATGGACAACTATCTTAGCGACAGATGGGTCGTGTACGAAAGCAATGTGTGCCGTCTCAAGGAAGAAATGACCTGCGGGGCACCACAGGGGTCGAAGGTGGGTCCATTTATATGGAACGTCATGTACGACGGACTCCTGAGAATGGAACTGCCTGAAGACACAACCCTGAAAGCCTTCGCAGATGACGTACTTCTGGTGTGTAGAGCACGGGAAACCAAATTTCTTCAGATAAAGCTCAATGAAAGTCTGCGGCGAGTAGAGCGTTGGTTATATCGTCATGGGCTGCAAATGGCCACTAGAGTAGACCGAGGCTCTGCTCGTTACAGTCCGGAGAGCTTTTGAAGCCCCTAAGGTGAAAATAGGTGGAACTGAAGTCTCATGGGGAAAAAAGCTTAAGTACCTGGGAGCGACGTTGGACCAAAGGTTAAATTTTGGCCAACATGTGGATATCACAGCGCTCAAGGCCACCGAATGTATGGGTAACCTATCAAGGTTAATGCCCAACATTGGTGGTCCCAGGGAAAAAAAGCGGCGCTTAGTGGCGACTGTGGGTCTAGCAAAGCAGCTTTACGCTGCCCCTGCATGGGCCGCCGACGCCCTAACGACCCGCAGCATCTTGGATAGGTTACTTTCTGTACAAACAGGGAGTTCACGGAGAGTAATCTCAGCCTATAGGACGGTGTCTGATTGCGCTGCTCTGGTTCTTGCGAGTACACCGCCTACAGATTTGTTGGCAAAAGAAAGACAGGAAGTCTTTCGGATCAACAAAGAACGGGCGGTCTCGCGGGAACAACAGGGCAGCGGTAGTCTAAAGATGGCTATCCGCAAAGCGGCAAGAACCAGACTCGTCGACAGTTGGCAGGCAAGATAGGATGGGGAATCCAAAGGAAGGTGGACTTACCGCCTGATTCCCCACCTCGCCACATGGTTAGAAAGAAAGCACGGAGAGGTTGGCTACTACCTTACGCAAGCAATGACTGGTCACGGCTGCTTCGGACAGTACCTCCACAGATTTAAGATCAGAGAAGAGGCAAAATGTGTGTATTGCGGAGCTGAAATTGACGACGCGGAACACACTCTCTTCTCCTGCGGGCAATGGAGTGAGCTGAGACGGGCCATGTTTGACGCGGTGAAAACTCAATTCACCGCTGATAACATGGTCTCGGTTATGCTCCAAAGCGCGGACTCTTGGCGCCACATCGAGTTCTTCATTACTTTGGTAATGAAGACAAAAGATGTGGATGGAAGAAGAGGTTAACCTGGAGAAATCGCCGGGGGCGATTTGCGGGAGGGGGAGGAGGAAGTAGTTTTAGTTCCTCCTCCCACTCCCGCGACTCCCCCCTGGTGGTTAAGGTATATAATTGTCTAACACGACGGACAGGGAGGACTAAGAGAGAGGACTTCCACTTGCGAAGTAAAGCCAATAGGTAGTTCCGCGAGTGGATTAGATGTCCCAGAATAAGACGGGAGTGGTTTTTAGTGGGTCGACCAGAACAAGAGCGGTCATCCCCACATAACCTGGGAATTCATTACTCAGGTATCTGAATTCGCAGATTTTCCACTTCCGACTACAAAAAAAAAAAAAAAAAAAAAAAAAAAAAAAAATAATAATAATAATCATAATAATAATAATAATAATAATAATAATAATAATAATAATAATAATAATAATAATAATAATAATAATAATAATAATAATAATAATAATAATAATAATAATAATAATAATAATAATAATAATAATAATAATAATAATAATAATAATAATAATAATAATAATAATAATAATAATAATAATAATAATAATAATAATAATAATAATAATAATAATAATAATAATAATAATAATAATAATAATAATAATAATAATAATAATAATAATAATAATAATAATAATAATAATAATAATAATAATAATAATAATAATAATAATAATAATAATAATAATAATAATAATAATAATAATAATAATAATAATAATAATAATAATAATAATAATAATAATAATAATAATAATAATAATAATAATAATAATAATAATAATAATAATAATAAAAATAATATTAATAATAATATTGATAAAAATAATAATATTAATAATAGTAATGATGATAATAATAATAATAATAATAATAATAATAATAATAATAATAATAATAACTCCGCTACGCCGGTCCCAAGCCCGGGACTTCATCCACTTTGCTCATCTGCGGTCATTTGTATATTATGTTATGCGAATGTGCGTATATGGGTGAAGTGGTTTGAAGGAGGAGGAGGGTAGTCTGGGGAGCCTTTGGGGTGGGGACCAGTTGGAGATCTGTATGGTAGAAAATTATGGTGTAAATGGAGGGTATGGCTATAAACGCAATATCCCTCTGAATGGGCAGGAAGATTCTGAACCGGTGGGTTCAGTATGGAATTATTGTTTTGTTTTGTTTTGTGACTGTGGAAGAGATAGTCTATAAACGGCATCTTCCATGAATGGGCAGCTCCTGTTATCCACGCTGGTCATCCCTACCGGCACGTCTGAACATGTTAAGTCATGCGCTCGGGACGCAGATTGGGGGGATTCAACTTGCGGGATAGCAGGAACTGGTGTGCGAATCTGAAAGGTTTAGGTCTATAAACGACGCCTTTCATGCCTGCGAAATGAAAGGGGAACCCTCCGGTGAGGCTTCTTCTTGAGTACGTGTGTGGGATGCGCTATAAACGCGTTATTCCCTTGGTTGTAGTGCGAGAAAGGGGATCTCCGGCTTGTCTTGGCCTTGGGGGCTCTTCAGACAACATTAACACAAATACACTCCTTTTACACTGATATGGGTACACCCATCTACATAACAGAACACACATACACCTACACTGACAATTATCACACCCATATCGAAACCTGGAAAATTTTTATTTAATGAACATGTGTGATGACAAAAACGTTATCCCCCAAGCAGGTACCTCGAACGAGGGTAATCCTGCCGCCGATTCCGATCGGGTGAAAGCCCCGGTGGTCGGCGCAAGGCCCACGGATTTTGGGGGGGGCCAACAGCACACTGGTCTTTTCGACCATAACAACGGAGACGTAATGGAGACGGAGGTTGTAGAAACCTTCGCTTCCATTACCAGGAAGACAGAAATATCCCTGTTGCTGGAGGGATTTAAAAAGATACTTCAGCTCATGGATAGACAATGTGAAGTATCGGAGGGTATGTTCAGGGCCCTTAAAGTTGTTAAGGAGGGAATCCTGAAAAATAACCCGAAGCCAGTGAAGGACAGTGCCGTGGAGGCTTTTCCACTTTGGAGAAAGCATCTACGGCATTGCCAAGGATCTGAGAGAAGAGGGGGGAGAAATTTTTGAAAAATTGAAATCTTTCCCTCCTCCCCTTATAGCGAGGAGAATAATGAGACAGAAGGGAGAAATTCAGGTGGAGACCCCCTCTTCAGACAGAAAGAAGAGGGAGGCCTCGACGACGCCTCCTGATAGGAGGTCTAAAAAGGGAAAGGGTGTTCCGAGTCTCCTCAGCAGATTGCTGAAGAAGCTTCTGCTGATGAGGCTCGAACAACCGAGGAACCCGACAAAGACGCCTGGGTTAAGGTTAAAGGGAAGAAAAAAAAGAAAAAAAAGAAAAAGGGGAAAGAAAAAATTGGGGATGACCCAGTGGGGGGACCGGAAAAGCCCACAAAGAGTAAAAAGAAAAGAAGGGAGACAGACGCTATAAAAATATGCGCAAGAGAAGGAGAAAATTATACAAAAAATTATGGAAAGTATGTTCACAGAGGTCAGCCCTGCTGAAAGTAATGTTGAGATCCTGTCGGTCCGTAGATCCAGGAAGAACGAAGTTCTCCTGGTTCTTAAGAAGGGACAGGACCTTACAAAGTTCAGCAGTGAGCTGACTACGGCCCTTCAAGGGCAGGCGGAAGTGACAACTGTGGTTTCGACGAGGTCTGTTGAAATTGTAGACCTCGACGAAACCATAGTTGTATCAAAGGTAATAAAAGCCGTACAGGGTTCTCTGGGCAAGCCAAATTTAGATGTGCCTTGCCAGCTAGTGACCCGTTACGGCAAACACACAGATGGCGATTCTGCGTCTGCCAGATGCAGACGCGGAGTCGCTACTTAGGACAGGACGGATCAGAATTGGCTGGGTCAACTGCAGAGTCCGAGCCAGAGTGGAGGTAGACAGGTGTTTCAGATGCCTTTGCTACGGCCACTTGGCACGAGGCTGCAGTGGCCCAGACCGAAGAAATGCTTGTTGGAAGTGTGGTGGTCTGGACCACAAGAGCAGGTCGTGTAAGGGTCCTGCTCGTTGCATGACTTGCTCTGACAAGGGATCAAAGGAGATAAACCACCTTCCGGGAAGCAGGGCTTGCCCAATTTATTGGGGAATCCTGTCCGGCTTGAAAACCAAAATACGGGGTTCTCCAGGTTAACCTCGGAAGAGGAAGAGCCGCGCTGGACCTCCTGATGCAGACTGCAAGACAGAGAGGGGCTGATATACTGATCTTCAGTGAGCAGTGTAAAAAAGCCAGAATTCTCTGTCTGGTTTCAGGACGCATCAGGAAGGTCCGGGATACAAGTGATCAACCCGGACATCGCTGTCAGTGATTTCTTGGAGACCGATAAGGGTTTTGTTTGGGTAGAGGTGGCGGGTGTTCGTATATACAGCTGCTACTTCTCCCCAAATGATCCCCTTAAGAAGTTCGATGCCGAGATCAGCTCTCTTGAAGAAAGCATAAATGCTTTCGACGGGGATGTCCTCATTGCGGGAGACTTCAATAGTAAGTCGCCGGAATGGGGAGAGACCCGTCAGGACAGGAGGGGGGTCTTAGTCACGGACATGGTCTCGACGAATGACCTGGTAGTGATGAACCGGGGGAAAGAGTTCACTTTTAGGCGGGGAGCGTCAGGATCAATTATTGACCTGACATTAGCATCTCCCCGCCTGGCCCGCAGAGTAAGAAACTGGAAGGTGCTGGATCAGGTGACCATGAGCGACCACCAGTACATTGAGTTTTCAGTCTCCGAGGAAAAGGCGGGAGGGCACATTCACCCACAAAAGGGTAAGAATGGACCTTCCTGGAACCTTAGGAGACTGAACAGAGAGAAGTTGGCAAAATTTCTGGTTGAGGCTCGCCTTATTAAGAGACTCAACTGGCAGAAGGAGCCAACTTCTTTAAAGGGCATAGTGCGAGAGGCGAGGCAAGTTATAGTGGATGCTTGCAACCACTCCATGCCTCGCCGGCACCAAACAAAAGCAAGGAAAGGTGCTCTGTACTGGTGGAGCGATGAACTAGCCCGCTTAAGAAGAGAATGCAACGCGGCGCGAAGGAAATATACCCATTCTAAGGGAGACCTCGCGCTGCAAGAAGAATGGCATAAAGCCAGACGCATCTTCAAGCGGGCTATAAGGAGTAGCCAACGCAAGTGCTGGAAGGACCTAATCGGAACGACCGAGACCGATCCATGGGGTTTGGCGTTTAAAATTGTTACTAAGAAATTAGTATCAAGGCAACAAACCCCCGGTCTAGGCAATCCGATATGGGTCCAGAAGATCATAAAAGCGTTATTTCCCCACGTGGAACCGAGCCCCAAGGAGGATTATACTTGCGTAGTACAGATGGAGGAACTCTTCAAGCAGGAAGAACTTATAAAGGCAGCAAGGACGTTGAAGAACGGCAAAGCGCCAGGTAATGATGGAATACCGAGCGAGATCCTAAAAGAGGTGATCGCAGTGTATCCGGAGTTGCTTCTCAACGTCTTTAATGCATGTTTAAAAGCTGGAGAGTTCTTCAGCGACTGGAAAGTGCAAAAGTTGGTCCTTCTTAGGAAAGGCGATAAGCCTCTAGATGAAGTATCATCGTTCAGACCAATTTGTCTGTTGGATACGATGGGAAAACTTCTGGAGGCTATGGTTCTAGAAAGACTTCAGGGAATCCTGGTAGGCGAAAAAAGCCTATCGGAGAACCAGTTTGGCTTCCGGAAAGGCCGGTCAACAGTTGATGCAATACTCTCTGTTGTGAACCTGGCAAAGGAAGTCAATCAGGGGAAGAAGAAGGGTTTCTTCTGTGCTCTTGTTTCCATCGACATACGGAATGCGTTTAATTCTGCGAGATGGAACATCTGCATTGAGGCGTTAAGACGAAAAGGAGTACCGACTTATCTGTTGCGAATGATGGACAACTATCTTAGCGACAGATGGGTCGTGTACGAAAGCAATGTGTGCCGTCTCAAGGAAGAAATGACCTGCGGGGCACCACAGGGGTCGAAGGTGGGTCCATTTATATGGAACGTCATGTACGACGGACTCCTGAGAATGGAACTGCCTGAAGACACAACCCTGAAAGCCTTCGCAGATGACGTACTTCTGGTGTGTAGAGCACGGGAAACCAAATTTCTTCAGATAAAGCTCAATGAAAGTCTGCGGCGAGTAGAGCGTTGGTTATATCGTCATGGGCTGCAAATGGCCCTAGAGAAGACCGAGGCTCTGCTCGTTACAGTCCGGAGAGCTTTTGAAGCCCCTAAGGTGAAAATAGGTGGAACTGAAGTCTCATGGGGAAAAAAGCTTAAGTACCTGGGAGCGACGTTGGACCAAAGGTTAAATTTTGGCCAACATGTGGATATCACAGCGCTCAAGGCCACCGAATGTATGGGTAACCTATCAAGGTTAATGCCCAACATTGGTGGTCCCAGGGAAAAAAAAGCGGCGCTTAGTGGCGACTGTGGGTCTAGCAAAGCAGCTTTACGCTGCCCCTGCATGGGCCGACGCCCTAACGACCCGCAGCATCTTGGATAGGTTACTTTCTGTACAAACAGGGAGTTCACGGAGAGTAATCTCAGCCTATAGGACGGTGTGTCTGATTGCGCTGCTCTGGTTCTTGCGAGTACACCGCCTACAGATTTGTTGGCAAAAGAAAGACAGGAAGTCTTTCGGATCAACAAAGAACGGGCGGTCTCGCGGGAACAACAGGGCAGCGGTAGTCTAAAGATGGCTATCCGCAAAGCGGCAAGAACCAGACTCGTCGACAGTTGGCAGGCAAGATAGGATGGGGAATCCAAAGGAAGGTGGACTTACCGCCTGATTCCCCACCTCGCCACATGGTTAGAAAGAAAGCACGGAGAGGTTGGCTACTACCTTACGCAAGCAATGACTGGTCACGGCTGCTTCGGACAGTACCTCCACAGATTTAAGATCAGAGAAGAGGCAAAATGTGTGTATTGCGGAGCTGAAATTGACGACGCGGAACACACTCTCTTCTCCTGCGGGCAATGGAGTGAGCTGAGACGGGCCATGTTTGACGCGGTGAAAACTCAATTCACCGCTGATAACATGGTCTCGGTTATGCTCCAAAGCGCGGACTCTTGGCGCCACATCGAGTTCTTCATTACTTTGGTAATGAAGACAAAAGATGTAGATGGAAGAAGAGGTTAACCTGGAGAAATCGCCGGGGGCGATTTGCGGGAGGGGGAGGAGGAAGTAGTTTTAGTTCCTCCGCCCACTCCCGCGACTCCCCCCTGGTGGTTAAGGTATATAATTGTCTAACACGACGGACAGGGAGGACTAAGAGAGAGGACTTCCACTTGCGAAGTAAAGCCAATAGGTAGTTCCGCGAGTGGATTAGATGTCCCAGAATAAGACGGGAGTGGTTTTTAGTGGGTCGACCAGAACAAGAGCGGTCATCCCCACATAACCTGGGAATTCATTACTCAGGTATCTGAATTCGCAGATTTTCCACTTCCGACTACAAAAAAAAAAAAAAAAAAAAAAAAATAATAAAAATAAAAATAATAATAATAAAAATAATAATAATAATAATAATAATAATAATAATAATAAAAATAATAATAATAATAATAATAATAATAATAATAATAATAATAATAATAATAATAATAATAATAATAATAATAATAATAATAATAATAATAATAATAATAATAATAATAATAATAATAATAATAATAATAATAATAATAATAATAATAATAATAATAATAATAATAATAATAATAATAATAATAATAATAATAAGAATAATAATAATAATAATAATAATAAATAATAATAATAATATAATAATAATAATAATCAAATAATAATAATAATAACTTCCGCTACGCCGGTCCCAAGCCCGGGACTTCATCCACTTTGCTCATCTGCGGTCATTTGTATATTATGTTATGCGAATGTGCGTATATGGGTGAAGTGGTTTGAAGGAGGAGGAGGGTAGTCTGGGGAGCCTTTGGGGTGGGGACCAGTTGGAGATCTGTATGGTAGAAAATTATGGTGTAAATGGAGGGTATGGCTATAAACGCAATATCCCTCTGAATGGGCAGGAAGATTCTGAACCGGTGGGTTTCAGTATGGAATTATTGTTTTGTTTTGTTTTGTGACTGTGGAAGAGATAGTCTATAAACGGCATCTTCCATGAATGGGCAGCTCCTGTTATCCACGCTGGTCATCCCTACCGGCACGTCTGAACATGTTAAGTCATTGCGCTCGGGACGCAGATTGGGGGGATTCAACTTGCGGGATAGCAGGAACTGGTGTGCGAATCTGAAAGGTTTAGGTCTATAAACGACGCCTTTCATGCCTGCGAAATGAAAGGGGAACCCTCCGGTGAGGCTTCTTCTTGAGTACGTGTGTGGGATGCGCTATAAACGCGTTATTCCCTTGGTTGTAGTGCGAGAAAGGGGATCTCCGGCTTGTCTTGGCCTTGGGGGCTCTTCAGACAACATTAACACAAATACACTCCTTTTACACTGATATGGGTACACCCATCTACATAACAGAACACACATACACCTACACTGACAATTATCACACCCATATCGAAACCTGGAAAATTTTTATTTAATGAACATGTGTGATGACAAAAACGTTATCCCCCAAGCAGGTACCTCGAACGAGGGTAATCCTGCCGCCGATTCCGATCGGGTGAAAGCCCCGGTGGTCGGCGCAAGGCCCACGGATTTTGGGGGGGGCCAACAGCACACTGGTCTTTTCGACCATAACAACGGAGACGTAATGGAGACGGAGGTTGTAGAAACCTTCGCTTCCATTACCAGGAAGACAGAAATATCCCTGTTGCTGGAGGGATTTAAAAAGATACTTCAGCTCATGGATAGACAATGTGAAGTATCGGAGGGTATGTTCAGGGCCCTTAAAGTTGTTAAGGAGGGAATCCTGAAAAATAACCCGAAGCCAGTGAAGGACAGTGCCGTGGAGGCTTTCCACTTTGGAGAAAGCATCTACGGCATTGCCAAGGATCTGAGAGAAGAGGGGGGAGAAATTTTTGAAAAATTGAAATCTTTCCCTCCTCCCCTTATAGCGAGGAGAATAATGAGACAGAAGGGAGAAATTCAGGTGGAGACCCCCTCTTCAGACAGAAAGAAGAGGGAGGCCTCGACGACGCCCCCTGATAGGAGGTCTAAAAAGGGAAAGGGGTCCGAGTCTCCTCAGCAGATTGCTGAAGAAGCTTCTGCTGATGAGGCTCGAACAACCGAGGAACCCGACAAAGACGCCTGGGTTAAGGTTAAAGGGAAGAAAAAAAGAAAAAAAAAGAAAAAGGGGAAAGAAAAAATTGGGGATGACCCAGTGGGGGGACCGGAAAAGCCCACAAAGAGTAAAAAGAAAAGAAGGGAGACAGACGCTATAAAAATATGCGCAAGAGAAGGAGAAAATTATACAAAAATTATGGAAAGTATGTTCACAGAGGTCAGCCCTGCTGAAAGTAATGTTGAGATCCTGTCGGTCCGTAGATCCAGGAAGAACGAAGTTCTCCTGGTTCTTAAGAAGGGACAGGACCTTACAAAGTTCAGCAGTGAGCTGACTACGGCCCTTCAAGGGCAGGCGGAAGTGACAACTGTGGTTTCGACGAGGTCTGTTGAAATTGTAGACCTCGACGAAACCATAGTTGTATCAAAGGTAATAAAAGCCGTACAGGGTTCTCTGGGCAAGCCCAATTTAGATGTGCCTTGCCAGCTAGTGACCCGTTACGGCAACACACAGATGGCGATTCTGCGTCTGCCAGATGCAGACGCGGAGTCGCTACTTAGGACAGGACGGATCAGAATTGGCTGGGTCAACTGCAGAGTCCGAGCCAGAGTGGAGGTAGACAGGTGTTTCAGATGCCTTTGCTACGGCCACTTGGCACGAGGCTGCAGTGGCCCAGACCGAAGAAATGCTTGTTGGAAGTGTGGTGGTCTGGACCACAAGAGCAGGTCGTGTAAGGGTCCTGCTCGTTGCATGACTTGCTCTGACAAGGGATCAAAGGAGATAAACCACCTTCCGGGAAGCAGGGCTTGCCCAATTTATTGGGGAATCCTGTCCGGCTTGAAAACCAAAATACGGGGTTCTCCAGGTTAACCTCGGAAGAGGAAGAGCCGCGCTGGACCTCCTGATGCAGACTGCAAGACAGAGAGGGGCTGATATACTGATCTTCAGTGAGCAGTGTAAAAAGCCAGAATTCTCTGTCTGGTTTCAGGACGCATCAGGAAGGTCCGGGATACAAGTGATCAACCCGGACATCGCTGTCAGTGATTTCTTGGAGACCGATAAGGGTTTTGTTTGGGTAGAGGTGGCGGGTGTTCGTATATACAGCTGCTACTTCTCCCCAAATGATCCCCTTAAGAAGTTCGATGCCGAGATCAGCTCTCTTGAAGAAAGCATAAATGCTTTCGACGGGGATGTCCTCATTGCGGGAGACTTCAATAGTAAGTCGCCGGAATGGGGAGAGACCCGTCAGGACAGGAGGGGGGTCTTAGTCACGGACATGGTCTCGACGAATGACCTGGTAGTGATGAACCGGGGGAAAGAGTTCACTTTTAGGCGGGGAGCGTCAGGATCAATTATTGACCTGACATTAGCATCTCCCCGCCTGGCCCGCAGAGTAAGAAACTGGAAGGTGCTGGATCAGGTGACCATGAGCGACCACCAGTACATTGAGTTTTCAGTCTCCGAGGAAAAGGCGGGAGGGCACATTCACCCACAAAAGGGTAAGAATGGACCTTCCTGGAACCTTAGGAGACTGAACAGAGAGAAGTTGGCAAAATTTCTGGTTGAGGCTCGCCTTATTAAGAGACTCAACTGGCAGAAGGAGCCAACTTCTTTAAAGGGCATAGTGCGAGAGGCGAGGCAAGTTATAGTGGATGCTTGCAACCACTCCATGCCTCGCCGGCACCAAACAAAAGCAAGGAAAGGTGCTCTGTACTGGTGGAGCGATGAACTAGCCCGCTTAAGAAGAGAATGCAACGCGGCGCGAAGGAAATATACCCATTCTAAGGGAGACCTCGCGCTGCAAGAAGAATGGCATAAAGCCAGACGCATCTTCAAGCGGGCTATAAGGAGTAGCCAACGCAAGTGCTGGAAGGACCTAATCGGAACGACCGAGACCGATCCATGGGGTTTGGCGTTTAAAATTGTTACTAAGAAATTAGTATCAAGGCAACAAACCCCCGGTCTAGGCAATCCGATATGGGTCCAGAAGATCATAAAAGCGTTATTTCCCCACGTGGAACCGAGCCCCAAGGAGGATTATACTTGCGTAGTACAGATGGAGGAACTCTTCAAGCAGGAAGAACTTATAAAGGCAGCAAGGACGTTGAAGAACGGCAAAGCGCCAGGTAATGATGGAATACCGAGCGAGATCCTAAAAGAGGTGATCGCAGTGTATCCGGAGTTGCTTCTCAACGTCTTTAATGCATGTTTAAAAGCTGGAGAGTTCTTCAGCGACTGGAAAGTGCAAAAGTTGGTCCTTCTTAGGAAAGGCGATAAGCCTCTAGATGAAGTATCATCGTTCAGACCAATTTGTCTGTTGGATACGATGGGAAAACTTCTGGAGGCTATGGTTCTAGAAAGACTTCAGGGAATCCTGGTAGGCGAAAAAAGCCTATCGGAGAACCAGTTTGGCTTCCGGAAAGGCCGGTCAACAGTTGATGCAATACTCTCTGTTGTGAACCTGGCAAAGGAAGTCAATCAGGGGAAGAAGAAGGGTTTCTGTGCTCTTGTTTCCATCGACATACGGAATGCGTTTAATTCTGCGAGATGGAACATCTGCATTGAGGCGTTAAGACGAAAAGGAGTACCGACTTATCTGTTGCGAATGATGGACAACTATCTTAGCGACAGATGGGTCGTGTACGAAAGCAATGTGTGCCGTCTCAAGGAAGAAATGACCTGCGGGGCACCACAGGGGTCGAAGGTGGGTCCATTTATATGGAACGTCATGTACGACGGACTCCTGAGAATGGAACTGCCTGAAGACACAACCCTGAAAGCCTTCGCAGATGACGTACTTCTGGTGTGTAGAGCACGGGAAACCAAATTTCTTCAGATAAAGCTCAATGAAAGTCTGCGGCGAGTAGAGCGTTGGTTATATCGTCATGGGCTGCAAATGGCCCTAGAGAAGACCGAGGCTCTGCTCGTTACAGTCCGGAGAGCTTTTGAAGCCCCTAAGGTGAAAATAGGTGGAACTGAAGTCTCATGGGGAAAAAAGCTTAAGTACCTGGGAGCGACGTTGGACCAAAGGTTAAATTTTGGCCAACATGTGGATATCACAGCGCTCAAGGCCACCGAATGTATGGGTAACCTATCAAGGTTAATGCCCAACATTGGTGGTCCCAGGGAAAAAAAGCGGCGCTTAGTGGCGACTGTGGGTCTAGCAAAGCAGCTTTACGCTGCCCCTGCATGGGCCGACGCCCTAACGACCCGCAGCATCTTGGATAGGTTACTTTCTGTACAAACAGGGAGTTCACGGAGAGTAATCTCAGCCTATAGGACGGTGTCTGATTGCGCTGCTCTGGTTCTTGCGAGTACACCGCCTACAAATTTGTTGGCAAAAGAAAGACAGGAAGTCTTTCGGATCAACAAAGAACGGGCGGTCTCGCGGGAACAACAGGGCAGCGGTAGTCTAAAGATGGCTATCCGCAAAGCGGCAAGAACCAGACTCGTCGACAGTTGGCAGGCAAGATAGGATGGGGAATCCAAAGGAAGGTGGACTTACCGCCTGATTCCCCACCTCGCCACATGGTTAGAAAGAAAGCACGGAGAGGTTGGCTACTACCTTACGCAAGCAATGACTGGTCACGGCTGCTTCGGACAGTACCTCCACAGATTTAAGATCAGAGAAGAGGCAAAATGTGTGTATTGCGGAGCTGAAATTGACGACGCGGAACACACTCTCTTCTCCTGCGGGCAATGGAGTGAGCTGAGACGGGCCATGTTTGACGCGGTGAAAACTCAATTCACCGCTGATAACATGGTCTCGGTTATGCTCCAAAGCGCGGACTCTTGGCGCCACATCGAGTTCTTCATTACTTTGGTAATGAAGACAAAAGATGTGGATGGAAGAAGAGGTTAACCTGGAGAAATCGCCGGGGGCGATTTGCGGGAGGGGGAGGAGGAAGTAGTTTTAGTTCCTCCTCCCACTCCCGCGACTCCCCCCTGGTGGTTAAGGTATATAATTGTCTAACACGACGGACAGGGAGGACTAAGAGAGAGGACTTCCACTTGCGAAGTAAAGCCAATAGGTAGTTCCGCGAGTGGATTAGATGTCCCAGAATAAGACGGGAGTGGTTTTTAGTGGGTCGACCAGAACAAGAGCGGTCATCCCCACATAACCTGGGAATTCATTACTCAGGTATCTGAATTCGCAGATTTTCCACTTCCGACTACAAAAAAAAAAAAAAAAAAAAAAAAATAATAATAATAATAATAATATTAATAATAATAATAATAATAAAAATAATAATAAGATTAATAATAATAATATAATAATAATAATAATAATAATAATAATATTAATAAATAATAATAATAATAATAATAATAATAATAATAATAATAATAAAAAAAACAATAATAATAACAATAATAATAATAATAACAATAATAATAATAATAATAATAATAATAATAATAATAATAATAATAATAATAATAATAATAATAATAATAATAATAATAATAACTCCGCTACGCCGGTCCCAAGCCCGGGACTTCATCCACTTTGCTCATCTGCGGTCATTTGTATATTATGTTATGCGAATGTGCGTATATGGGTGAAGTGGTTTGAAGGAGGAGGAGGGTAGTCTGGGGAGCCTTTGGGGTGGGGACCAGTTGGAGATCTGTATGGTAGAAAATTATGGTGTAAATGGAGGGTATGGCTATAAACGCAATATCCCTCTGAATGGGCAGGAAGATTCTGAACCGGTGGGTTCAGTATGGAATTATTGTTTTGTTTTGTTTTGTGACTGTGGAAGAGATAGTCTATAAACGGCATCTTCCATGAATGGGCAGCTCCTGTTATCCACGCTGGTCATCCCTACCGGCACGTCTGAACATGTTAAGTCATGCGCTCGGGACGCAGATTGGGGGGATTCAACTTGCGGGATAGCAGGAACTGGTGTGCGAATCTGAAAGGTTTAGGTCTATAAACGACGCCTTTCATGCCTGCGAAATGAAAGGGGAACCCTCCGGTGAGGCTTCTTCTTGAGTACGTGTGTGGGATGCGCTATAAACGCGTTATTCCCTTGGTTGTAGTGCGAGAAAGGGGATCTCCGGCTTGTCTTGGCCTTGGGGGCTCTTCAGACAACATTAACACAAATACACTCCTTTTACACTGATATGGGTACACCCATCTACATAACAGAACACACATACACCTACACTGACAATTATCACACCCATATCGAAACCTGGAAAATTTTTATTTAATGAACATGTGTGATGACAAAAACGTTATCCCCCAAGCAGGTACCTCGAACGAGGGTAATCCTGCCGCCGATTCCGATCGGGTGAAAGCCCCGGTGGTCGGCGCAAGGCCCACGGATTTTGGGGGGGGCCAACAGCACACTGGTCTTTTCGACCATAACAACGGAGACGTAATGGAGACGGAGGTTGTAGAAACCTTCGCTTCCATTACCAGGAAGACAGAAATATCCCTGTTGCTGGAGGGATTTAAAAAGATACTTCAGCTCATGGATAGACAATGTGAAGTATCGGAGGGTATGTTCAGGGCCCTTAAAGTTGTTAAGGAGGGAATCCTGAAAAATAACCCGAAGCCAGTGAAGGACAGTGCCGTGGAGGCTTTCCACTTTGGAGAAAGCATCTACGGCATTGCCAAGGATCTGAGAGAAGAGGGGGGAGAAGAAATTTTTGAAAAATTGAAATCTTTCCCTCCTCCCCTTATAGCGAGGAGAATAATGAGACAGAAGGGAGAAATTCAGGTGGAGACCCCCTCTTCAGACAGAAAGAAGAGGGAGGCCTCGACGACGCCCCCTGATAGGAGGTCTAAAAAGGGAAAGGGGTCCGAGTCTCCTCAGCAGATTGCTGAAGAAGCTTCTGCTGATGAGGCTCGAACAACCGAGGAACCCGACAAAGACGCCTGGGTTAAGGTTAAAGGGAAGAAAAAAAAGAAAAAAAAAGAAAAAGGGGAAAGAAAAAATTGGGGATGACCCAGTGGGGGGACCGGAAAAGCCCACAAAGAGTAAAAAGAAAAGAAGGGAGACAGACGCTATAAAAATATGCGCAAGAGAAGGAGAAAATTATACAAAAATTATGGAAAGTATGTTCACAGAGGTCAGCCCTGCTGAAAGTAATGTTGAGATCCTGTCGGTCCGTAGATCCAGGAAGAACGAAGTTCTCCTGGTTCTTAAGAAGGGACAGGACCTTACAAAGTTCAGCAGTGAGCTGACTACGGCCCTTCAAGGGCAGGCGGAAGTGACAACTGTGGTTTCGACGAGGTCTGTTGAAATTGTAGACCTCGACGAAACCATAGTTGTATCAAAGGTAATAAAAGCCGTACAGGGTTCTCTGGGCAAGCCCAATTTAGATGTGCCTTGCCAGCTAGTGACCCGTTACGGCAACACACAGATGGCGATTCTGCGTCTGCCAGATGCAGACGCGGAGTCGCTACTTAGGACAGGACGGATCAGAATTGGCTGGGTCAACTGCAGAGTCCGAGCCAGAGTGGAGGTAGACAGGTGTTTCAGATGCCTTTGCTACGGCCACTTGGCACGAGGCTGCAGTGGCCCAGACCGAAGAAATGCTTGTTGGAAGTGTGGTGGTCTGGACCACAAGAGCAGGTCGTGTAAGGGTCCTGCTCGTTGCATGACTTGCTCTGACAAGGGATCAAAGGAGATAAACCACCTTCCGGGAAGCAGGGCTTGCCCAATTTATTGGGGAATCCTGTCCGGCTTGAAAACCAAAATACGGGGTTCTCCAGGTTAACCTCGGAAGAGGAAGAGCCGCGCTGGACCTCCTGATGCAGACTGCAAGACAGAGAGGGGCTGATATACTGATCTTCAGTGAGCAGTGTAAAAAGCCAGAATTCTCTGTCTGGTTTCAGGACGCATCAGGAAGGTCCGGGATACAAGTGATCAACCCGGACATCGCTGTCAGTGATTTCTTGGAGACCGATAAGGGTTTTGTTTGGGTAGAGGTGGCGGGTGTTCGTATATACAGCTGCTACTTCTCCCCAAATGATCCCCTTAAGAAGTTCGATGCCGAGATCAGCTCTCTTGAAGAAAGCATAAATGCTTTCGACGGGGATGTCCTCATTGCGGGAGACTTCAATAGTAAGTCGCCGGAATGGGGAGAGACCCGTCAGGACAGGAGGGGGGTCTTAGTCACGGACATGGTCTCGACGAATGACCTGGTAGTGATGAACCGGGGGAAAGAGTTCACTTTTAGGCGGGGAGCGTCAGGATCAATTATTGACCTGACATTAGCATCTCCCCGCCTGGCCCGCAGAGTAAGAAACTGGAAGGTGCTGGATCAGGTGACCATGAGCGACCACCAGTACATTGAGTTTTCAGTCTCCGAGGAAAAGGCGGGAGGGCACATTCACCCACAAAAGGGTAAGAATGGACCTTCCTGGAACCTTAGGAGACTGAACAGAGAGAAGTTGGCAAAATTTCTGGTTGAGGCTCGCCTTATTAAGAGACTCAACTGGCAGAAGGAGCCAACTTCTTTAAAGGGCATAGTGCGAGAGGCGAGGCAAGTTATAGTGGATGCTTGCAACCACTCCATGCCTCGCCGGCACCAAACAAAAGCAAGGAAAGGTGCTCTGTACTGGTGGAGCGATGAACTAGCCCGCTTAAGAAGAGAATGCAACGCGGCGCGAAGGAAATATACCCATTCTAAGGGAGACCTCGCGCTGCAAGAAGAATGGCATAAAGCCAGACGCATCTTCAAGCGGGCTATAAGGAGTAGCCAACGCAAGTGCTGGAAGGACCTAATCGGAACGACCGAGACCGATCCATGGGGTTTGGCGTTTAAAATTGTTACTAAGAAATTAGTATCAAGGCAACAAACCCCCGGTCTAGGCAATCCGATATGGGTCCAGAAGATCATAAAAGCGTTATTTCCCCACGTGGAACCGAGCCCCAAGGAGGATTATACTTGCGTAGTACAGATGGAGGAACTCTTCAAGCAGGAAGAACTTATAAAGGCAGCAAGGACGTTGAAGAACGGCAAAGCGCCAGGTAATGATGGAATACCGAGCGAGATCCTAAAAGAGGTGATCGCAGTGTATCCGGAGTTGCTTCTCAACGTCTTTAATGCATGTTTAAAAGCTGGAGAGTTCTTCAGCGACTGGAAAGTGCAAAAGTTGGTCCTTCTTAGGAAAGGCGATAAGCCTCTAGATGAAGTATCATCGTTCAGACCAATTTGTCTGTTGGATACGATGGGAAAACTTCTGGAGGCTATGGTTCTAGAAAGACTTCAGGGAATCCTGGTAGGCGAAAAAAGCCTATCGGAGAACCAGTTTGGCTTCCGGAAAGGCCGGTCAACAGTTGATGCAATACTCTCTGTTGTGAACCTGGCAAAGGAAGTCAATCAGGGGAAGAAGAAGGGTTTTCTGTTCTCTTGTTCACATCGAAATACGTAATGCGTTTAATTCTGCGAGATGGAACATCTGCATTGAGGCGTTAAGACGAAAAGGAGTACCGACTTATCTGTTGCGAATGATGGACAACTATCTTAGCGACAGATGGGTCGTGTACGAAAGCAATGTGTGCCGTCTCAAGGAAGAAATGACCTGCGGGGCACCACAGGGGTCGAAGGTGGGTCCATTTATATGGAACGTCATGTACGACGGACTCCTGAGAATGGAACTGCCTGAAGACACAACCCTGAAAGCCTTCGCAGATGACGTACTTCTGGTGTGTAGAGCACGGGAAACCAAATTTCTTCAGATAAAGCTCAATGAAAGTCTGCGGCGAGTAGAGCGTTGGTTATATCGTCATGGGCTGCAAATGGCCCTAGAGAAGACCGAGGCTCTGCTCGTTACAGTCCGGAGAGCTTTTGAAGCCCCTAAGGTGAAAATAGGTGGAACTGAAGTCTCATGGGGAAAAAAGCTTAAGTACCTGGGAGCGACGTTGGACCAAAGGTTAAATTTTGGCCAACATGTGGATATCACAGCGCTCAAGGCCACCGAATGTATGGGTAACCTATCAAGGTTAATGCCCAACATTGGTGGTCCCAGGGAAAAAAAGCGGCGCTTAGTGGCGACTGTGGGTCTAGCAAAGCAGCTTTACGCTGCCCCTGCATGGGCCGACGCCCTAACGACCCGCAGCATCTTGGATAGGTTACTTTCTGTACAAACAGGGAGTTCACGGAGAGTAATCTCAGCCTATAGGACGGTGTCTGATTGCGCTGCTCTGGTTCTTGCGAGTACACCGCCTACAGATTTGTTGGCAAAAGAAAGACAGGAAGTCTTTCGGATCAACAAAGAACGGGCGGTCTCGCGGGAACAACAGGGCAGCGGTAGTCTAAAGATGGCTATCCGCAAAGCGGCAAGAACCAGACTCGTCGACAGTTGGCAGGCAAGATAGGATGGGGAATCCAAAGGAAGGTGGACTTACCGCCTGATTCCCCACCTCGCCACATGGTTAGAAAGAAAGCACGGAGAGGTTGGCTACTACCTTACGCAAGCAATGACTGGTCACGGCTGCTTCGGACAGTACCTCCACAGATTTAAGATCAGAGAAGAGGCAAAATGTGTGTATTGCGGAGCTGAAATTGACGACGCGGAACACACTCTCTTCTCCTGCGGGCAATGGAGTGAGCTGAGACGGGCCATGTTTGACGCGGTGAAAACTCAATTCACCGCTGATAACATGGTCTCGGTTATGCTCCAAAGCGCGGACTCTTGGCGCCACATCGAGTTCTTCATTACTTTGGTAATGAAGACAAAAGATGTGGATGGAAGAAGAGGTTAACCTGGAGAAATCGCCGGGGGCGATTTGCGGGAGGGGGAGGAGGAAGTAGTTTTAGTTCCTCCTCCCACTCCCGCGACTCCCCCCTGGTGGTTAAGGTATATAATTGTCTAACACGACGGACAGGGAGGACTAAGAGAGAGGACTTCCACTTGCGAAGTAAAGCCAATAGGTAGTTCCGCGAGTGGATTAGATGTCCCAGAATAAGACGGGAGTGGTTTTTAGTGGGTCGACCAGAACAAGAGCGGTCATCCCCACATAACCTGGGAATTCATTACTCAGGTATCTGAATTCGCAGATTTTCCACTTCCGAATACAAAAAAAAAAAAAAAAAACAAAAAAAATAATAATAATAATAGTAATAATAATAATTATAATAATAATAATAGTAGTAATAATAATAATAATAATAATAATAATAATAATAATAATAATAATAATAATAATTATAATAATAATAATAATAATAATAATAATAATAATAATAATAATAATAATAATAATAATAATAATAATAATAATAATAATAATAATAATAATAATAATAATAATAATAATAATAATAATAATAATAATAATAATAATAATAATAATAATAATAATAATAATAATAATAATAATAATAATAATAATAATAATAATAATAATAATAATAATATAATAATAATAATATTAATAATAATAATAATAATAATAATAATAATAATAATAATAATAATAATAATAATAATAATAATAATAATAATAATATTAATAATAATATTAATAATAATAATAATAATAATAATAATAATAATAATAATAATAATAATAATAATAATAATAATAATAATAATAATAATAATAATAATAATAATAATAACTCCGCTACGCCGGTCCCAAGCCCGGGACTTCATCCACTTTGCTCATCTGCGGTCATTTGTATATTATGTTATGCGAATGTGCGTATATGGGTGAAGTGGTTTGAAGGAGGAGGAGGGTAGTCTGGGGAGCCTTTGGGGTGGGGACCAGTTGGAGATCTGTATGGTAGAAAATTATGGTGTAAATGGAGGGTATGGCTATAAACGCAATATCCCTCTGAATGGGCAGGAAGATTCTGAACCGGTGGGTTCAGTATGGAATTATTGTTTTGTTTTGTTTTGTGACTGTGGAAGAGATAGTCTATAAACGGCATCTTCCATGAATGGGCAGCTCCTGTTATCCACGCTGGTCATCCCTACCGGCACGTCTGAACATGTTAAGTCATGCGCTCGGGACGCAGATTGGGGGGATTCAACTTGCGGGATAGCAGGAACTGGTGTGCGAATCTGAAAGGTTTAGGTCTATAAACGACGCCTTTCATGCCTGCGAAATGAAAGGGGAACCCTCCGGTGAGGCTTCTTCTTGAGTACGTGTGTGGGATGCGCTATAAACGCGTTATTCCCTTGGTTGTAGTGCGAGAAAGGGGATCTCCGGCTTGTCTTGGCCTTGGGGGCTCTTCAGACAACATTAACACAAATACACTCCTTTTACACTGATATGGGTACACCCATCTACATAACAGAACACACATACACCTACACTGACAATTATCACACCCATATCGAAACCTGGAAAATTTTTATTTAATGAACATGTGTGATGACAAAAACGTTATCCCCCAAGCAGGTACCTCGAACGAGGGTAATCCTGCCGCCGATTCCGATCGGGTGAAAGCCCCGGTGGTCGGCGCAAGGCCCACGGATTTTGGGGGGGGCCAACAGCACACTGGTCTTTTCGACCATAACAACGGAGACGTAATGGAGACGGAGGTTGTAGAAACCTTCGCTTCCATTACCAGGAAGACAGAAATATCCCTGTTGCTGGAGGGATTTAAAAAGATACTTCAGCTCATGGATAGACAATGTGAAGTATCGGAGGGTATGTTCAGGGCCCTTAAAGTTGTTAAGGAGGGAATCCTGAAAAATAACCCGAAGCCAGTGAAGGACAGTGCCGTGGAGGCTTTCCACTTTGGAGAAAGCATCTACGGCATTGCCAAGGATCTGAGAGAAGAGGGGGGAGAAATTTTTGAAAAATTGAAATCTTTCCCTCCTCCCCTTATAGCGAGGAGAATAATGAGACAGAAGGGAGAAATTCAGGTGGAGACCCCCTCTTCAGACAGAAAGAAGAGGGAGGCCTCGACGACGCCCCCTGATAGGAGGTCTAAAAAGGGAAAGGGGTCCGAGTCTCCTCAGCAGATTGCTGAAGAAGCTTCTGCTGATGAGGCTCGAACAACCGAGGAACCCGACAAAGACGCCTGGGTTAAGGTTTAAAGGGAAGAAAAAAAAAGAAAAAAAAGAAAAAGGGGAAAGAAAAAATTGGGGATGACCCAGTGGGGGGACCGGAAAAGCCCACAAAGAGTAAAAAGAAAAGAAGGGAGACAGACGCTATAAAAAATATGCGCAAGAGAAGGAGAAAATTATACAAAAATTATGGAAAGTATGTTCACAGAGGTCAGCCCTGCTGAAAGTAATGTTGAGATCCTGTCGGTCCGTAGATCCAGGAAGAACGAAGTTCTCCTGGTTCTTAAGAAGGGACAGGACCTTACAAAGTTCAGCAGTGAGCTGACTACGGCCCTTCAAGGGCAGGCGGAAGTGACAACTGTGGTTTCGACGAGGTCTGTTGAAATTGTAGACCTCGACGAAACCATAGTTGTATCAAAGGTAATAAAAGCCGTACAGGGTTCTCTGGGCAAGCCCAATTTAGATGTGCCTTGCCAGCTAGTGACCCGTTACGGCAACACACAGATGGCGATTCTGCGTCTGCCAGATGCAGACGCGGAGTCGCTACTTAGGACAGGACGGATCAGAATTGGCTGGGTCAACTGCAGAGTCCGAGCCAGAGTGGAGGTAGACAGGTGTTTCAGATGCCTTTGCTACGGCCACTTGGCACGAGGCTGCAGTGGCCCAGACCGAAGAAATGCTTGTTGGAAGTGTGGTGGTCTGGACCACAAGAGCAGGTCGTGTAAGGGTCCTGCTCGTTGCATGACTTGCTCTGACAAGGGATCAAAGGAGATAAACCACCTTCCGGGAAGCAGGGCTTGCCCAATTTATTGGGGAATCCTGTCCGGCTTGAAAACCAAAATACGGGGTTCTCCAGGTTAACCTCGGAAGAGGAAGAGCCGCGCTGGACCTCCTGATGCAGACTGCAAGACAGAGAGGGGCTGATATACTGATCTTCAGTGAGCAGTGTAAAAAGCCAGAATTCTCTGTCTGGTTTCAGGACGCATCAGGAAGGTCCGGGATACAAGTGATCAACCCGGACATCGCTGTCAGTGATTTCTTGGAGACCGATAAGGGTTTTGTTTGGGTAGAGGTGGCGGGTGTTCGTATATACAGCTGCTACTTCTCCCCAAATGATCCCCTTAAGAAGTTCGATGCCGAGATCAGCTCTCTTGAAGAAAGCATAAATGCTTTCGACGGGGATGTCCTCATTGCGGGAGACTTCAATAGTAAGTCGCCGGAATGGGGAGAGACCCGTCAGGACAGGAGGGGGGTCTTAGTCACGGACATGGTCTCGACGAATGACCTGGTAGTGATGAACCGGGGGAAAGAGTTCACTTTTAGGCGGGGAGCGTCAGGATCAATTATTGACCTGACATTAGCATCTCCCCGCCTGGCCCGCAGAGTAAGAAACTGGAAGGTGCTGGATCAGGTGACCATGAGCGACCACCAGTACATTGAGTTTTCAGTCTCCGAGGAAAAGGCGGGAGGGCACATTCACCCACAAAAGGGTAAGAATGGACCTTCCTGGAACCTTAGGAGACGGAACAGAGAGAAGTTGGCAAAATTTCTGGTTGAGGCTCGCCTTATTAAGAGACTCAACTGGCAGAAGGAGCCAACTTCTTTAAAGGGCATAGTGCGAGAGGCGAGGCAAGTTATAGTGGATGCTTGCAACCACTCCATGCCTCGCCGGCACCAAACAAAAGCAAGGAAAGGTGCTCTGTACTGGTGGAGCGATGAACTAGCCCGCTTAAGAAGAGAATGCAACGCGGCGCGAAGGAAATATACCCATTCTAAGGGAGACCTCGCGCTGCAAGAAGAATGGCATAAAGCCAGACGCATCTTCAAGCGGGCTATAAGGAGTAGCCAACGCAAGTGCTGGAAGGACCTAATCGGAACGACCGAGACCGATCCATGGGGTTTGGCGTTTAAAATTGTTACTAAGAAATTAGTATCAAGGCAACAAACCCCCGGTCTAGGCAATCCGATATGGGTCCAGAAGATCATAAAAGCGTTATTTCCCCACGTGGAACCGAGCCCCAAGGAGGATTATACTTGCGTAGTACAGATGGAGGAACTCTTCAAGCAGGAAGAACTTATAAAGGCAGCAAGGACGTTGAAGAACGGCAAAGCGCCAGGTAATGATGGAATACCGAGCGAGATCCTAAAAGAGGTGATCGCAGTGTATCCGGAGTTGCTTCTCAACGTCTTTAATGCATGTTTAAAAGCTGGAGAGTTCTTCAGCGACTGGAAAGTGCAAAAGTTGGTCCTTCTTAGGAAAGGCGATAAGCCTCTAGATGAAGTATCATCGTTCAGACCAATTTGTCTGTTGGATACGATGGGAAAACTTCTGGAGGCTATGGTTCTAGAAAGACTTCAGGGAATCCTGGTAGGCGAAAAAAAAGCCTATCGGAGAACCAGTTTGGCTTCCGGAAAGGCCGGTCAACAGTTGATGCAATACTCTCTGTTGTGAACCTGGCAAAGGAAGTCAATCAGGGGAAGAAGAAGGGTTTCTGTGCTCTTGTTTCCATCGACATACGGAATGCGTTTAATTCTGCGAGATGGAGCATCTGCATTGAGGCGTTAAGACGAAAAGGAGTACCGACTTATCTGTTGCGAATGATGGACAACTATCTTAGCGACAGATGGGTCGTGTACGAAAGCAATGTGTGCCGTCTCAAGGAAGAAATGACCTGCGGGGCACCACAGGGGTCGAAGGTGGGTCCATTTATATGGAACGTCATGTACGACGGACTCCTGAGAATGGAACTGCCTGAAGACACAACCCTGAAAGCCTTCGCAGATGACGTACTTCTGGTGTGTAGAGCACGGGAAACCAAATTTCTTCAGATAAAGCTCAATGAAAGTCTGCGGCGAGTAGAGCGTTGGTTATATCGTCATGGGCTGCAAATGGCCCTAGAGAAGACCGAGGCTCTGCTCGTTACAGTCCGGAGAGCTTTTGAAGCCCCTAAGGTGAAAATAGGTGGAACTGAAGTCTCATGGGGAAAAAAGCTTAAGTACCTGGGAGCGACGTTGGACCAAAGGTTAAATTTTGGCCAACATGTGGATATCACAGCGCTCAAGGCCACCGAATGTATGGGTAACCTATCAAGGTTAATGCCCAACATTGGTGGTCCCAGGGAAAAAAAGCGGCGCTTAGTGGCGACTGTGGGTCTAGCAAAGCAGCTTTACGCTGCCCCTGCATGGGCCGACGCCCTAACGACCCGCAGCATCTTGGATAGGTTACTTTCTGTACAAACAGGGAGTTCACGGAGAGTAATCTCAGCCTATAGGACGGTGTCTGATTGCGCTGCTCTGGTTCTTGCGAGTACACCGCCTACAGATTTGTTGGCAAAAGAAAGACAGGAAGTCTTTCGGATCAACAAAGAACGGGCGGTCTCGCGGGAACAACAGGGCAGCGGTAGTCTAAAGATGGCTATCCGCAAAGCGGCAAGAACCAGACTCGTCGACAGTTGGCAGGCAAGATGGGATGGGGAATCCAAAGGAAGGTGGACTTACCGCCTGATTCCCCACCTCGCCACATGGTTAGAAAGAAAGCACGGAGAGGTTGGCTACTACCTTACGCAAGCAATGACTGGTCACGGCTGCTTCGGACAGTACCTCCACAGATTTAAGATCAGAGAAGAGGCAAAATGTGTGTATTGCGGAGCTGAAATTGACGACGCGGAACACACTCTCTTCTCCTGCGGGCAATGGAGTGAGCTGAGACGGGCCATGTTTGACGCGGTGAAAACTCAATTCACCGCTGATAACATGGTCTCGGTTATGCTCCAAAGCGCGGACTCTTGGCGCCACATCGAGTTCTTCATTACTTTGGTAATGAAGACAAAATATGTGGATGGAAGAAGAGGTTAACCTGGAGAAATCGCCGGGGGCGATTTGCGGGAGGGGGAGTAGGAATTGGTTTGAGTACCCCCCCCCCCTCCCGCGACTCCCCCCTGGTGGTTAAGGTATATAATTGTCTAACACGACGGACAGGGAGGACTAAGAGAGAGGACTTCCACTTGCGAAGTAAAGCCAATGGGTAGTTCCGCGAGTGGATTAGATGTCCCAGAATAAGACGGGAGTGGTTTTTAGTGGGTCGACCAGAACAAGAGCGGTCATCCCCACATAACCTGGGAATTCATTACTCAGGTATCTGAATTCGCAGATTTTCCACTTCCGACTACAAAAAAAAAAAAAAAAAAAAAAAAAAAAAAATAATAATAATAATAAAAAAAAAAATAAAAATAATAATAATAATAAAAAAAATAAAAATAATAATAATAAAAAAAATAAAAATAATAATAATAATAATAATAATAATAATAATAATAATAATAATAATAATAATAATAATAATAATAATAATAAAAATAATAATAATAATAATAATAAAAATAATAATAATAATAATAATAATAATAATAATAATAATAATAAAAATAATAATAATAATAATAATAATAATAATAATAATAATAATAATAATAATAATAATAATAATATAATAATAATAATAATAATAATAATAATAATAATAATAATAATAAATAATAATAATAATAATAATAATAATAATAATAATAATAATAATAATAATAATAATAATAATAATAATAATAATAATAATAATAATAATAATAATAATAATAATAATAATAATAATAATAATAATAATAATAATAACTCCGCTACGCCGGTCCCAAGCCCGGGACTTCATCCACTTTGCTCATCTGCGGTCATTTGTATATTATGTTATGCGAATGTGCGTATATGGGTGAAGTGGTTTGAAGGAGGAGGAGGGTAGTCTGGGGAGCCTTTGGGGTGGGGACCAGTTGGAGATCTGTATGGTAGAAAATTATGGTGTAAATGGAGGGTATGGCTATAAACGCAATATCCCTCTGAATGGGCAGGAAGATTCTGAACCGGTGGGTTCAGTATGGAATTATTGTTTTGTTTTGTTTTGTGACTGTGGAAGAGATAGTCTATAAACGGCATCTTCCATGAATGGGCAGCTCCTGTTATCCACGCTGGTCATCCCTACCGGCACGTCTGAACATGTTAAGTCATGCGCTCGGGACGCAGATTGGGGGGATTCAACTTGCGGGATAGCAGGAACTGGTGTGCGAATCTGAAAGGTTTAGGTCTATAAACGACGCCTTTCATGCCTGCGAAATGAAAGGGGAACCCTCCGGTGAGGCTTCTTCTTGAGTACGTGTGTGGGATGCGCTATAAACGCGTTATTCCCTTGGTTGTAGTGCGAGAAAGGGGATCTCCGGCTTGTCTTGGCCTTGGGGGCTCTTCAGACAACATTAACACAAATACACTCCTTTTACACTGATATGGGTACACCCATCTACATAACAGAACACACATACACCTACACTGACAATTATCACACCCATATCGAAACCTGGAAAATTTTTATTTAATGAACATGTGTGATGACAAAAACGTTATCCCCCAAGCAGGTACCTCGAACGAGGGTAATCCTGCCGCCGATTCCGATCGGGTGAAAGCCCCGGTGGTCGGCGCAAGGCCCACGGATTTTGGGGGGGGCCAACAGCACACTGGTCTTTTCGACCATAACAACGGAGACGTAATGGAGACGGAGGTTGTAGAAACCTTCGCTTCCATTACCAGGAAGACAGAAATATCCCTGTTGCTGGAGGGATTTAAAAAGATACTTCAGCTCATGGATAGACAATGTGAAGTATCGGAGGGTATGTTCAGGGCCCTTAAAGTTGTTAAGGAGGGAATCCTGAAAAATAACCCGAAGCCAGTGAAGGACAGTGCCGTGGAGGCTTTCCACTTTGGAGAAAGCATCTACGGCATTGCCAAGGATCTGAGAGAAGAGGGGGGAGAAATTTTTGAAAAATTGAAATCTTTCCCTCCTCCCCTTATAGCGAGGAGAATAATGAGACAGAAGGGAGAAATTCAGGTGGAGACCCCCTCTTCAGACAGAAAGAAGAGGGAGGCCTCGACGACGCCCCCTGATAGGAGGTCTAAAAAGGGAAAGGGGTCCGAGTCTCCTCAGCAGATTGCTGAAGAAGCTTCTGCTGATGAGGCTCGAACAACCGAGGAACCCGACAAAGACGCCTGGGTTAAGGTTAAAGGGAAGAAAAAAAAGAAAAAAAAAGAAAAAGGGGAAAGAAAAAATTGGGGATGACCCAGTGGGGGGACCGGAAAAGCCCACAAAGAGTAAAAAGAAAAGAAGGGAGACAGACGCTATAAAAATATGCGCAAGAGAAGGAGAAAATTATACAAAAATTATGGAAAGTATGTTCACAGAGGTCAGCCCTGCTGAAAGTAATGTTGAGATCCTGTCGGTCCGTAGATCCAGGAAGAACGAAGTTCTCCTGGTTCTTAAGAAGGGACAGGACCTTACAAAGTTCAGCAGTGAGCTGACTACGGCCCTTCAAGGGCAGGCGGAAGTGACAACTGTGGTTTCGACGAGGTCTGTTGAAATTGTAGACCTCGACGAAACCATAGTTGTATCAAAGGTAATAAAAGCCGTACAGGGTTCTCTGGGCAAGCCCAATTTAGATGTGCCTTGCCAGCTAGTGACCCGTTACGGCAACACACAGATGGCGATTCTGCGTCTGCCAGATGCAGACGCGGAGTCGCTACTTAGGACAGGACGGATCAGAATTGGCTGGGTCAACTGCAGAGTCCGAGCCAGAGTGGAGGTAGACAGGTGTTTCAGATGCCTTTGCTACGGCCACTTGGCACGAGGCTGCAGTGGCCCAGACCGAAGAAATGCTTGTTGGAAGTGTGGTGGTCTGGACCACAAGAGCAGGTCGTGTAAGGGTCCTGCTCGTTGCATGACTTGCTCTGACAAGGGATCAAAGGAGATAAACCACCTTCCGGGAAGCAGGGCTTGCCCAATTTATTGGGGAATCCTGTCCGGCTTGAAAACCAAAATACGGGGTTCTCCAGGTTAACCTCGGAAGAGGAAGAGCCGCGCTGGACCTCCTGATGCAGACTGCAAGACAGAGAGGGGCTGATATACTGATCTTCAGTGAGCAGTGTAAAAAGCCAGAATTCTCTGTCTGGTTTCAGGACGCATCAGGAAGGTCCGGGATACAAGTGATCAACCCGGACATCGCTGTCAGTGATTTCTTGGAGACCGATAAGGGTTTTGTTTGGGTAGAGGTGGCGGGTGTTCGTATATACAGCTGCTACTTCTCCCCAAATGATCCCCTTAAGAAGTTCGATGCCGAGATCAGCTCTCTTGAAGAAAGCATAAATGCTTTCGACGGGGATGTCCTCATTGCGGGAGACTTCAATAGTAAGTCGCCGGAATGGGGAGAGACCCGTCAGGACAGGAGGGGGGTCTTAGTCACGGACATGGTCTCGACGAATGACCTGGTAGTGATGAACCGGGGGAAAGAGTTCACTTTTAGGCGGGGAGCGTCAGGATCAATTATTGACCTGACATTAGCATCTCCCCGCCTGGCCCGCAGAGTAAGAAACTGGAAGGTGCTGGATCAGGTGACCATGAGCGACCACCAGTACATTGAGTTTTCAGTCTCCGAGGAAAAGGCGGGAGGGCACATTCACCCACAAAAGGGTAAGAATGGACCTTCCTGGAACCTTAGGAGACTGAACAGAGAGAAGTTGGCAAAATTTCTGGTTGAGGCTCGCCTTATTAAGAGACTCAACTGGCAGAAGGAGCCAACTTCTTTAAAGGGCATAGTGCGAGAGGCGAGGCAAGTTATAGTGGATGCTTGCAACCACTCCATGCCTCGCCGGCACCAAACAAAAGCAAGGAAAGGTGCTCTGTACTGGTGGAGCGATGAACTAGCCCGCTTAAGAAGAGAATGCAACGCGGCGCGAAGGAAATATACCCATTCTAAGGGAGACCTCGCGCTGCAAGAAGAATGGCATAAAGCCAGACGCATCTTCAAGCGGGCTATAAGGAGTAGCCAACGCAAGTGCTGGAAGGACCTAATCGGAACGACCGAGACCGATCCATGGGGTTTGGCGTTTAAAATTGTTACTAAGAAATTAGTATCAAGGCAACAAACCCCCGGTCTAGGCAATCCGATATGGGTCCAGAAGATCATAAAAGCGTTATTTCCCCACGTGGAACCGAGCCCCAAGGAGGATTATACTTGCGTAGTACAGATGGAGGAACTCTTCAAGCAGGAAGAACTTATAAAGGCAGCAAGGACGTTGAAGAACGGCAAAGCGCCAGGTAATGATGGAATACCGAGCGAGATCCTAAAAGAGGTGATCGCAGTGTATCCGGAGTTGCTTCTCAACGTCTTTAATGCATGTTTAAAAGCTGGAGAGTTCTTCAGCGACTGGAAAGTGCAAAAGTTGGTCCTTCTTAGGAAAGGCGATAAGCCTCTAGATGAAGTATCATCGTTCAGACCAATTTGTCTGTTGGATACGATGGGAAAACTTCTGGAGGCTATGGTTCTAGAAAGACTTCAGGGAATCCTGGTAGGCGAAAAAAGCCTATCGGAGAACCAGTTTGGCTTCCGGAAAGGCCGGTCAACAGTTGATGCAATACTCTCTGTTGTGAACCTGGCAAAGGAAGTCAATCAGGGGAAGAAGAAGGGTTTCTGTGCTCTTGTTTCCATCGACATACGGAATGCGTTTAATTCTGCGAGATGGAACATCTGCATTGAGGCGTTAAGACGAAAAGGAGTACCGACTTATCTGTTGCGAATGATGGACAACTATCTTAGCGACAGATGGGTCGTGTACGAAAGCAATGTGTGCCGTCTCAAGGAAGAAATGACCTGCGGGGCACCACAGGGGTCGAAGGTGGGTCCATTTATATGGAACGTCATGTACGACGGACTCCTGAGAATGGAACTGCCTGAAGACACAACCCTGAAAGCCTTCGCAGATGACGTACTTCTGGTGTGTAGAGCACGGGAAACCAAATTTCTTCAGATAAAGCTCAATGAAAGTCTGCGGCGAGTAGAGCGTTGGTTATATCGTCATGGGCTGCAAATGGCCCTAGAGAAGACCGAGGCTCTGCTCGTTACAGTCCGGAGAGCTTTTGAAGCCCCTAAGGTGAAAATAGGTGGAACTGAAGTCTCATGGGGAAAAAAGCTTAAGTACCTGGGAGCGACGTTGGACCAAAGGTTAAATTTTGTCCAACATGTGGATATCACAGCGCTCAAGGCCACCGAATGTATGGGTAACCTATCAAGGTTAATGCCCAACATTGGTGGTCCCAGGGAAAAAAAAAAGCGGCGCTTAGTGGCGACTGTGGGTCTAGCAAAGCAGCTTTACGCTGCCCCTGCATGGGCCGACGCCCTAACGACCCGCAGCATCTTGGATAGGTTACTTTCTGTACAAACAGGGAGTTCACGGAGAGTAATCTCAGCCTATAGGACGGTGTCTGATTGCGCTGCTCTGGTTCTTGCGAGTACACCGCCTACAGATTTGTTGGCAAAAGAAAGACAGGAAGTCTTTCGGATCAACAAAGAACGGGCGGTCTCGCGGGAACAACAGGGCAGCGGTAGTCTAAAGATGGCTATCCGCAAAGCGGCAAGAACCAGACTCGTCGACAGTTGGCAGGCAAGATAGGATGGGGAATCCAAAGGAAGGTGGACTTACCGCCTGATTCCCCACCTCGCCACATGGTTAGAAAGAAAGCACGGAGAGGTTGGCTACTACCTTACGCAAGCAATGACTGGTCACGGCTGCTTCGGACAGTACCTCCACAGATTTAAGATCAGAGAAGAGGCAAAATGTGTGTATTGCGGAGCTGAAATTGACGACGCGGAACACACTCTCTTCTCCTGCGGGCAATGGAGTGAGCTGAGACGGGCCATGTTTGACGCGGTGAAAACTCAATTCACCGCTGATAACATGGTCTCGGTTATGCTCCAAAGCGCGGACTCTTGGCGCCACATCGAGTTCTTCATTACTTTGGTAATGAAGACAAAAGATGTGGATGGAAGAAGAGGTTAACCTGGAGAAATCGCCGGGGGCGATTTGCGGGAGGGGGAGGAGGAAGTAGTTTTAGTTCCTCCTCCCACCCCCGCGACTCCCCCCTGGTGGTTAAGGTATATAATTGTCTAACACGACGGACAGGGAGGACTAAGAGAGAGGACTTCCACTTGCGAAGTAAAGCCAATAGGTAGTTCCGCGAGTGGATTAGATGTCCCAGAATAAGACGGGAGTGGTTTTTAGTGGGTCGACCAGAACAAGAGCGGTCATCCCCACATAACCTGGGAATTCATTACTCAGGTATCTGAATTCGCAGATTTTCCACTTCCGACTACAAAAAAAAAAAAAAAAAAAAATAATAAAAATAATAATAATAATAATAATAATAATAAAAATAATAATAATAATAATAATAATAATAATAATAATAATAATAATAATAATAATAATAATAATAATAATAATAATAATAATAATAATAATAATAATAATAATAATAATAATAATAATAATAATAATAATAATAATAATAATAATAATAATAATAATAATAATAATAATAATAATAATAACTCCGCTACGCCGGTCCCAAGCCCGGGACTTCATCCACTTTGCTCATCTGCGGTCATTTGTATATTATGTTATGCGAATGTGCGTATATGGGTGAAGTGGTTTGAAGGAGGAGGAGGGTAGTCTGGGGAGCCTTTGGGGTGGGGACCAGTTGGAGATCTGTATGGTAGAAAATTATGGTGTAAATGGAGGGTATGGCTATAAACGCAATATCCCTCTGAATGGGCAGGAAGATTCTGAACCGGTGGGTTCAGTATGGAATTATTGTTTTGTTTTGTTTTGTGACTGTGGAAGAGATAGTCTATAAACGGCATCTTCCATGAATGGGCAGCTCCTGTTATCCACGCTGGTCATCCCTACCGGCACGTCTGAACATGTTAAGTCATGCGCTCGGGACGCAGATTGGGGGGATTCAACTTGCGGGATAGCAGGAACTGGTGTGCGAATCTGAAAGGTTTAGGTCTATAAACGACGCCTTTCATGCCTGCGAAATGAAAGGGGAACCCTCCGGTGAGGCTTCTTCTTGAGTACGTGTGTGGGATGCGCTATAAACGCGTTATTCCCTTGGTTGTAGTGCGAGAAAGGGGATCTCCGGCTTGTCTTGGCCTTGGGGGCTCTTCAGACAACATTAACACAAATACACTCCTTTTACACTGATATGGGTACACCCATCTACATAACAGAACACACATACACCTACACTGACAATTATCACACCCATATCGAAACCTGGAAAATTTTTATTTAATGAACATGTGTGATGACAAAAACGTTATCCCCCAAGCAGGTACCTCGAACGAGGGTAATCCTGCCGCCGATTCCGATCGGGTGAAAGCCCCGGTGGTCGGCGCAAGGCCCACGGATTTTGGGGGGGGCCAACAGCACACTGGTCTTTTCGACCATAACAACGGAGACGTAATGGAGACGGAGGTTGTAGAAACCTTCGCTTCCATTACCAGGAAGACAGAAATATCCCTGTTGCTGGAGGGATTTAAAAAGATACTTCAGCTCATGGATAGACAATGTGAAGTATCGGAGGGTATGTTCAGGGCCCTTAAAGTTGTTAAGGAGGGAATCCTGAAAAATAACCCGAAGCCAGTGAAGGACAGTGCCGTGGAGGCTTTCCACTTTGGAGAAAGCATCTACGGCATTGCCAAGGATCTGAGAGAAGAGGGGGGAGAAATTTTTGAAAAATTGAAATCTTTCCCTCCTCCCCTTATAGCGAGGAGAATAATGAGACAGAAGGGAGAAATTCAGGTGGAGACCCCCTCTTCAGACAGAAAGAAGAGGGAGGCCTCGACGACGCCCCCTGATAGGAGGTCTAAAAAGGGAAAGGGGTCCGAGTCTCCTCAGCAGATTGCTGAAGAAGCTTCTGCTGATGAGGCTCGAACAACCGAGGAACCCGACAAAGACGCCTGGGTTAAGGTTAAAGGGAAGAAAAAAAAGAAAAAAAAGAAAAAGGGGAAAGAAAAAATTGGGGATGACCCAGTGGGGGGACCGGAAAAGCCCACAAAGAGTAAAAAGAAAAGAAGGGAGACAGACGCTAGAAAAAATATGCGCAAGAGAAGGAGAAAATTATACAAAAATTATGGAAAGTATGTTCACAGAGGTCAGCCCTGCTGAAAGTAATGTTGAGATCCTGTCGGTCCGTAGATCCAGGAAGAACGAAGTTCTCCTGGTTCTTAAGAAGGGACAGGACCTTACAAAGTTCAGCAGTGAGCTGACTACGGCCCTTCAAGGGCAGGCGGAAGTGACAACTGTGGTTTCGACGAGGTCTGTTGAAATTGTAGACCTCGACGAAACCATAGTTGTATCAAAGGTAATAAAAGCCGTACAGGGTTCTCTGGGCAAGCCCAATTTAGATGTGCCTTGCCAGCTAGTGACCCGTTACGGCAACACACAGATGGCGATTCTGCGTCTGCCAGATGCAGACGCGGAGTCGCTACTTAGGACAGGACGGATCAGAATTGGCTGGGTCAACTGCAGAGTCCGAGCCAGAGTGGAGGTAGACAGGTGTTTCAGATGCCTTTGCTACGGCCACTTGGCACGAGGCTGCAGTGGCCCAGACCGAAGAAATGCTTGTTGGAAGTGTGGTGGTCTGGACCACAAGAGCAGGTCGTGTAAGGGTCCTGCTCGTTGCATGACTTGCTCTGACAAGGGATCAAAGGAGATAAACCACCTTCCGGGAAGCAGGGCTTGCCCAATTTATTGGGGAATCCTGTCCGGCTTGAAAACCAAAATACGGGGTTCTCCAGGTTAACCTCGGAAGAGGAAGAGCCGCGCTGGACCTCCTGATGCAGACTGCAAGACAGAGAGGGGCTGATATACTGATCTTCAGTGAGCAGTGTAAAAAGCCAGAATTCTCTGTCTGGTTTCAGGACGCATCAGGAAGGTCCGGGATACAAGTGATCAACCCGGACATCGCTGTCAGTGATTTCTTGGAGACCGATAAGGGTTTTGTTTGGGTAGAGGTGGCGGGTGTTCGTATATACAGCTGCTACTTCTCCCCAAATGATCCCCTTAAGAAGTTCGATGCCGAGATCAGCTCTCTTGAAGAAAGCATAAATGCTTTCGACGGGGATGTCCTCATTGCGGGAGACTTCAATAGTAAGTCGCCGGAATGGGGAGAGACCCGTCAGGACAGGAGGGGGGTCTTAGTCACGGACATGGTCTCGACGAATGACCTGGTAGTGATGAACCGGGGGAAAGAGTTCACTTTTAGGCGGGGAGCGTCAGGATCAATTATTGACCTGACATTAGCATCTCCCCGCCTGGCCCGCAGAGTAAGAAACTGGAAGGTGCTGGATCAGGTGACCATGAGCGACCACCAGTACATTGAGTTTTCAGTCTCCGAGGAAAAGGCGGGAGGGCACATTCACCCACAAAAGGGTAAGAATGGACCTTCCTGGAACCTTAGGAGACTGAACAGAGAGAAGTTGGCAAAATTTCTGGTTGAGGCTCGCCTTATTAAGAGACTCAACTGGCAGAAGGAGCCAACTTCTTTAAAGGGCATAGTGCGAGAGGCGAGGCAAGTTATAGTGGATGCTTGCAACCACTCCATGCCTCGCCGGCACCAAACAAAAGCAAGGAAAGGTGCTCTGTACTGGTGGAGCGATGAACTAGCCCGCTTAAGAAGAGAATGCAACGCGGCGCGAAGGAAATATACCCATTCTAAGGGAGACCTCGCGCTGCAAGAAGAATGGCATAAAGCCAGACGCATCTTCAAGCGGGCTATAAGGAGTAGCCAACGCAAGTGCTGGAAGGACCTAATCGGAACGACCGAGACCGATCCATGGGGTTTGGCGTTTAAAATTGTTACTAAGAAATTAGTATCAAGGCAACAAACCCCCGGTCTAGGCAATCCGATATGGGTCCAGAAGATCATAAAAGCGTTATTTCCCCACGTGGAACCGAGCCCCAAGGAGGATTATACTTGCGTAGTACAGATGGAGGAACTCTTCAAGCAGGAAGAACTTATAAAGGCAGCAAGGACGTTGAAGAACGGCAAAGCGCCAGGTAATGATGGAATACCGAGCGAGATCCTAAAAGAGGTGATCGCAGTGTATCCGGAGTTGCTTCTCAACGTCTTTAATGCATGTTTAAAAGCTGGAGAGTTCTTCAGCGACTGGAAAGTGCAAAAGTTGGTCCTTCTTAGGAAAGGCGATAAGCCTCTAGATGAAGTATCATCGTTCAGACCAATTTGTCTGTTGGATACGATGGGAAAACTTCTGGAGGCTATGGTTCTAGAAAGACTTCAGGGAATCCTGGTAGGCGAAAAAAGCCTATCGGAGAACCAGTTTGGCTTCCGGAAAGGCCGGTCAACAGTTGATGCAATACTCTCTGTTGTGAACCTGGCAAAGGAAGTCAATCAGGGGAAGAAGAAGGGTTTCTGTGCTCTTGTTTCCATCGACATACGGAATGCGTTTAATTCTGCGAGATGGAACATCTGCATTGAGGCGTTAAGACGAAAAGGAGTACCGACTTATCTGTTGCGAATGATGGACAACTATCTTAGCGACAGATGGGTCGTGTACGAAAGCAATGTGTGCCGTCTCAAGGAAGAAATGACCTGCGGGGCACCACAGGGGTCGAAGGTGGGTCCATTTATATGGAACGTCATGTACGACGGACTCCTGAGAATGGAACTGCCTGAAGACACAACCCTGAAAGCCTTCGCAGATGACGTACTTCTGGTGTGTAGAGCACGGGAAACCAAATTTCTTCAGATAAAGCTCAATGAAAGTCTGCGGCGAGTAGAGCGTTGGTTATATCGTCATGGGCTGCAAATGGCCCTAGAGAAGACCGAGGCTCTGCTCGTTACAGTCCGGAGAGCTTTTGAAGCCCCTAAGGTGAAAATAGGTGGAACTGAAGTCTCATGGGGAAAAAAGCTTAAGTACCTGGGAGCGACGTTGGACCAAAGGTTAAATTTTGGCCAACATGTGGATATCACAGCGCTCAAGGCCACCGAATGTATGGGTAACCTATCAAGGTTAATGCCCAACATTGGTGGTCCCAGGGAAAAAAAGCGGCGCTTAGTGGCGACTGTGGGTCTAGCAAAGCAGCTTTACGCTGCCCCTGCATGGGCCGACGCCCTAACGACCCGCAGCATCTTGGATAGGTTACTTTCTGTACAAACAGGGAGTTCACGGAGAGTAATCTCAGCCTATAGGACGGTGTCTGATTGCGCTGCTCTGGTTCTTGCGAGTACACCGCCTACAGATTTGTTGGCAAAAGAAAGACAGGAAGTCTTTCGGATCAACAAAGAACGGGCGGTCTCGCGGGAACAACAGGGCAGCGGTAGTCTAAAGATGGCTATCCGCAAAGCGGCAAGAACCAGACTCGTCGACAGTTGGCAGGCAAGATAGGATAGGGAATCCAAAGGAAGGTGGACTTACCGCCTGATTCCCCACCTCGCCACATGGTTAGAAAGAAAGCACGGAGAGGTTGGCTACTACCTTACGCAAGCAATGACTGGTCACGGCTGCTTCGGACAGTACCTCCACAGATTTAAGATCAGAGAAGAGGCAAAATGTGTGTATTGCGGAGCTGAAATTGACGACGCGGAACACACTCTCTTCTCCTGCGGGCAATGGAGTGAGCTGAGACGGGCCATGTTTGACGCGGTGAAAACTCAATTCACCGCTGATAACATGGTCTCGGTTATGCTCCAAAGCGCGGACTCTTGGCGCCACATCGAGTTCTTCATTACTTTGGTAATGAAGACAAAAGATGTGGATGGAAGAAGAGGTTAACCTGGAGAAATCGCCGGGGGCGATTTGCGGGAGGGGGAGGAGGAAGTAGTTTTAGTGCCCCCTCCCCCCCCCGCGACTCCCCCCTGGTGGTTAAGGTATATAATTGTCTAACACGACGGACAGGGAGGACTAAGAGAGAGGACTTCCACTTGCGAAGTAAAGCCAATAGGTAGTTCCGCGAGTGGATTAGATGTCCCAGAATAAGACGGGAGTGGTTTTTAGTGGGTCGACCAGAACAAGAGCGGTCATCCCCACATAACCTGGGAATTCATTACTCAGGTATCTGAATTCGCAGATTTTCCACTTCCGACTACAAAAAAAAAAAAAAAAAAAAAAAATAATAATAATAATAATAATAATAATAATAATAATAATAATAATAATAATAATAATAATAATAATAATAAAAATAATAATAATAATAATAATAATAATAATAATAATAATAATAATAATAATAATAATAATAATAATAATAATAACTCCGCTACGCCGGTCCCAAGCCCGGGACTTCATCCACTTTGCTCATCTGCGGTCATTTGTATATTATGTTATGCGAATGTGCGTATATGGGTGAAGTGGTTTGAAGGAGGAGGAGGGTAGTCTGGGGAGCCTTTGGGGTGGGGACCAGTTGGAGATCTGTATGGTAGAAAATTATGGTGTAAATGGAGGGTATGGCTATAAACGCAATATCCCTCTGAATGGGCAGGAAGATTCTGAACCGGTGGGTTCAGTATGGAATTATTGTTTTGTTTTGTTTTGTGACTGTGGAAGAGATAGTCTATAAACGGCATCTTCCATGAATGGGCAGCTCCTGTTATCCACGCTGGTCATCCCTACCGGCACGTCTGAACATGTTAAGTCATGCGCTCGGGACGCAGATTGGGGGGATTCAACTTGCGGGATAGCAGGAACTGGTGTGCGAATCTGAAAGGTTTAGGTCTATAAACGACGCCTTTCATGCCTGCGAAATGAAAGGGGAACCCTCCGGTGAGGCTTCTTCTTGAGTACGTGTGTGGGATGCGCTATAAACGCGTTATTCCCTTGGTTGTAGTGCGAGAAAGGGGATCTCCGGCTTGTCTTGGCCTTGGGGGCTCTTCAGACAACATTAACACAAATACACTCCTTTTACACTGATATGGGTACACCCATCTACATAACAGAACACACATACACCTACACTGACAATTATCACACCCATATCGAAACCTGGAAAATTTTTATTTAATGAACATGTGTGATGACAAAAACGTTATCCCCCAAGCAGGTACCTCGAACGAGGGTAATCCTGCCGCCGATTCCGATCGGGTGAAAGCCCCGGTGGTCGGCGCAAGGCCCACGGATTTTGGGGGGGGCCAACAGCACACTGGTCTTTTCGACCATAACAACGGAGACGTAATGGAGACGGAGGTTGTAGAAACCTTCGCTTCCATTACCAGGAAGACAGAAATATCCCTGTTGCTGGAGGGATTTAAAAAGATACTTCAGCTCATGGATAGACAATGTGAAGTATCGGAGGGTATGTTCAGGGCCCTTAAAGTTGTTAAGGAGGGAATCCTGAAAAATAACCCGAAGCCAGTGAAGGACAGTGCCGTGGAGGCTTTCCACTTTGGAGAAAGCATCTACGGCATTGCCAAGGATCTGAGAGAAGAGGGGGGAGAAATTTTTGAAAAATTGAAATCTTTCCCTCCTCCCCTTATAGCGAGGAGAATAATGAGACAGAAGGGAGAAATTCAGGTGGAGACCCCCTCTTCAGACAGAAAGAAGAGGGAGGCCTCGACGACGCCCCCTGATAGGAGGTCTAAAAAGGGAAAGGGGTCCGAGTCTCCTCAGCAGATTGCTGAAGAAGCTTCTGCTGATGAGGCTCGAACAACCGAGGAACCCGACAAAGACGCCTGGGTTAAGGTTAAAGGGAAGAAAAAAAAGAAAAAAAAGAAAAAGGGGAAAGAAAAAATTGGGGATGACCCAGTGGGGGGACCGGAAAAGCCCACAAAGAGTAAAAAGAAAAGAAGGGAGACAGACGCTATAAAAATATGCGCAAGAGAAGGAGAAAATTATACAAAAATTATGGAAAGTATGTTCACAGAGGTCAGCCCTGCTGAAAGTAATGTTGAGATCCTGTCGGTCCGTAGATCCAGGAAGAACGAAGTTCTCCTGGTTCTTAAGAAGGGACAGGACCTTACAAAGTTCAGCAGTGAGCTGACTACGGCCCTTCAAGGGCAGGCGGAAGTGACAACTGTGGTTTCGACGAGGTCTGTTGAAATTGTAGACCTCGACGAAACCATAGTTGTATCAAAGGTAATAAAAGCCGTACAGGGTTCTCTGGGCAAGCCCAATTTAGATGTGCCTTGCCAGCTAGTGACCCGTTTACGGCAACACACAGATGGCGATTCTGCGTCTGCCAGATGCAGACGCGGAGTCGCTACTTAGGACAGGACGGATCAGAATTGGCTGGGTCAACTGCAGAGTCCGAGCCAGAGTGGAGGTAGACAGGTGTTTCAGATGCCTTTGCTACGGCCACTTGGCACGAGGCTGCAGTGGCCCAGACCGAAGAAATGCTTGTTGGAAGTGTGGTGGTCTGGACCACAAGAGCAGGTCGTGTAAGGGTCCTGCTCGTTGCATGACTTGCTCTGACAAGGGATCAAAGGAGATAAACCACCTTCCGGGAAGCAGGGCTTGCCCAATTTATTGGGGAATCCTGTCCGGCTTGAAAACCAAAATACGGGGTTCTCCAGGTTAACCTCGGAAGAGGAAGAGCCGCGCTGGACCTCCTGATGCAGACTGCAAGACAGAGAGGGGCTGATATACTGATCTTCAGTGAGCAGTGTAAAAAGCCAGAATTCTCTGTCTGGTTTCAGGACGCATCAGGAAGGTCCGGGATACAAGTGATCAACCCGGAAATCGCTGTCAGTGATTTCTTGGAGACCGATAAGGGTTTTGTTTGGGTAGAGGTGGCGGGTGTTCGTATATACAGCTGCTACTTCTCCCCAAATGATCCCCTTAAGAAGTTCGATGCCGAGATCAGCTCTCTTGAAGAAAGCATAAATGCTTTCGACGGGGATGTCCTCATTGCGGGAGACTTCAATAGTAAGTCGCCGGAATGGGGAGAGACCCGTCAGGACAGGAGGGGGGTCTTAGTCACGGACATGGTCTCGACGAATGACCTGGTAGTGATGAACCGGGGGAAAGAGTTCACTTTTAGGCGGGGAGCGTCAGGATCAATTATTGACCTGACATTAGCATCTCCCCGCCTGGCCCGCAGAGTAAGAAACTGGAAGGTGCTGGATCAGGTGACCATGAGCGACCACCAGTACATTGAGTTTTCAGTCTCCGAGGAAAAGGCGGGAGGGCACATTCACCCACAAAAGGGTAAGAATGGACCTTCCTGGAACCTTAGGAGACTGAACAGAGAGAAGTTGGCAAAATTTCTGGTTGAGGCTCGCCTTATTAAGAGACTCAACTGGCAGAAGGAGCCAACTTCTTTAAAGGGCATAGTGCGAGAGGCGAGGCAAGTTATAGTGGATGCTTGCAACCACTCCATGCCTCGCCGGCACCAAACAAAAGCAAGGAAAGGTGCTCTGTACTGGTGGAGCGATGAACTAGCCCGCTTAAGAAGAGAATGCAACGCGGCGCGAAGGAAATATACCCATTCTAAGGGAGACCTCGCGCTGCAAGAAGAATGGCATAAAGCCAGACGCATCTTCAAGCGGGCTATAAGGAGTAGCCAACGCAAGTGCTGGAAGGACCTAATCGGAACGACCGAGACCGATCCATGGGGTTTGGCGTTTAAAATTGTTACTAAGAAATTAGTATCAAGGCAACAAACCCCCGGTCTAGGCAATCCGATATGGGTCCAGAAGATCATAAAAGCGTTATTTCCCCACGTGGAACCGAGCCCCAAGGAGGATTATACTTGCGTAGTACAGATGGAGGAACTCTTCAAGCAGGAAGAACTTATAAAGGCAGCAAGGACGTTGAAGAACGGCAAAGCGCCAGGTAATGATGGAATACCGAGCGAGATCCTAAAAGAGGTGATCGCAGTGTATCCGGAGTTGCTTCTCAACGTCTTTAATGCATGTTTAAAAGCTGGAGAGTTCTTCAGCGACTGGAAAGTGCAAAAGTTGGTCCTTCTTAGGAAAGGCGATAAGCCTCTAGATGAAGTATCATCGTTCAGACCAATTTGTCTGTTGGATACGATGGGAAAACTTCTGGAGGCTATGGTTCTAGAAAGACTTCAGGGAATCCTGGTAGGCGAAAAAAGCCTATCGGAGAACCAGTTTGGCTTCCGGAAAGGCCGGTCAACAGTTGATGCAATACTCTCTGTTGTGAACCTGGCAAAGGAAGTCAATCAGGGGAAGAAGAAGGGTTTCTGTGCTCTTGTTTCCATCGACATACGGAATGCGTTTAATTCTGCGAGATGGAACATCTGCATTGAGGCGTTAAGACGAAAAGGAGTACCGACTTATCTGTTGCGAATGATGGACAACTATCTTAGCGACAGATGGGTCGTGTACGAAAGCAATGTGTGCCGTCTCAAGGAAGAAATGACCTGCGGGGCACCACAGGGGTCGAAGATGGGTCCATTTATATGGAACGTCATGTACGACGGACTCCTGAGAATGGAACTGCCTGAAGACACAACCCTGAAAGCCTTCGCAGATGACGTACTTCTGGTGTGTAGAGCACGGGAAACCAAATTTCTTCAGATAAAGCTCAATGAAAGTCTGCGGCGAGTAGAGCGTTGGTTATATCGTCATGGGCTGCAAATGGCCCTAGAGAAGACCGAGGCTCTGCTCGTTACAGTCCGGAGAGCTTTTGAAGCCCCTAAGGTGAAAATAGGTGGAACTGAAGTCTCATGGGGAAAAAAGCTTAAGTACCTGGGAGCGACGTTGGACCAAAGGTTAAATTTTGGCCAACATGTGGATATCACAGCGCTCAAGGCCACCGAATGTATGGGTAACCTATCAAGGTTAATGCCCAACATTGGTGGTCCCAGGGAAAAAAAGCGGCGCTTAGTGGCGACTGTGGGTCTAGCAAAGCAGCTTTACGCTGCCCCTGCATGGGCCGACGCCCTAACGACCCGCAGCATCTTGGATAGGTTACTTTCTGTACAAACAGGGAGTTCACGGAGAGTAATCTCAGCCTATAGGACGGTGTCTGATTGCGCTGCTCTGGTTCTTGCGAGTACACCGCCTACAGATTTGTTGGCAAAAGAAAGACAGGAAGTCTTTCGGATCAACAAAGAACGGGCGGTCTCGCGGGAACAACAGGGCAGCGGTAGTCTAAAGATGGCTATCCGCAAAGCGGCAAGAACCAGACTCGTCGACAGTTGGCAGGCAAGATAGGATGGGGAATCCAAAGGAAGGTGGACTTACCGCCTGATTCCCCACCTCGCCACATGGTTAGAAAGAAAGCACGGAGAGGTTGGCTACTACCTTACGCAAGCAATGACTGGTCACGGCTGCTTCGGACAGTACCTCCACAGATTTAAGATCAGAGAAGAGGCAAAATGTGTGTATTGCGGAGCTGAAATTGACGACGCGGAACACACTCTCTTCTCCTGCGGGCAATGGAGTGAGCTGAGACGGGCCATGTTTGACGCGGTGAAAACTCAATTCACCGCTGATAACATGGTCTCGGTTATGCTCCAAAGCGCGGACTCTTGGCGCCACATCGAGTTCTTCATTACTTTGGTAATGAAGACAAAAGATGTGGATGGAAGAAGAGGTTAACCTGGAGAAATCGCCGGGGGCGATTTGCGGGAGGGGGAGGAGGAAGTAGTTTTAGTTCCTCCTCCCACTCCCGCGACTCCCCCCTGGTGGTTAAGGTATATAATTGTCTAACACGACGGACAGGGAGGACTAAGAGAGAGGACTTCCACTTGCGAAGTAAAGCCAATAGGTAGTTCCGCGAGTGGATTAGATGTCCCAGAATAAGACGGGAGTGGTTTTTAGTGGGTCGACCAGAACAAGAGCGGTCATCCCCACATAACCTGGGAATTCATTACTCAGGTATCTGAATTCGCAGATTTTCCACTTCCGACTACAAAAAAAAAAAAAAAAAAAAATAATAATAATAATAATAATAATAATAATAATAATAATAATAATAATAATAATAATAATAATAATAATAATAATAATAATAATAATAATAATAATAATAATAATAATAATAACTCCGCTACGCCGGTCCCAAGCCCGGGACTTCATCCACTTTGCTCATCTGCGGTCATTTGTATATTATGTTATGCGAATGTGCGTATATGGGTGAAGTGGTTTGAAGGAGGAGGAGGGTAGTCTGGGGAGCCTTTGGGGTGGGGACCAGTTGGAGATCTGTATGGTAGAAAATTATGGTGTAAATGGAGGGTATGGCTATAAACGCAATATCCCTCTGAATGGGCAGGAAGATTCTGAACCGGTGGGTTCAGTATGGAATTATTGTTTTGTTTTGTTTTGTGACTGTGGAAGAGATAGTCTATAAACGGCATCTTCCATGAATGGGCAGCTCCTGTTATCCACGCTGGTCATCCCTACCGGCACGTCTGAACATGTTAAGTCATGCGCTCGGGACGCAGATTGGGGGGATTCAACTTGCGGGATAGCAGGAACTGGTGTGCGAATCTGAAAGGTTTAGGTCTATAAACGACGCCTTTCATGCCTGCGAAATGAAAGGGGAACCCTCCGGTGAGGCTTCTTCTTGAGTACGTGTGTGGGATGCGCTATAAACGCGTTATTCCCTTGGTTGTAGTGCGAGAAAGGGGATCTCCGGCTTGTCTTGGCCTTGGGGGCTCTTCAGACAACATTAACACAAATACACTCCTTTTACACTGATATGGGTACACCCATCTACATAACAGAACACACATACACCTACACTGACAATTATCACACCCATATCGAAACCTGGAAAATTTTTATTTAATGAACATGTGTGATGACAAAAACGTTATCCCCCAAGCAGGTACCTCGAACGAGGGTAATCCTGCCGCCGATTCCGATCGGGTGAAAGCCCCGGTGGTCGGCGCAAGGCCCACGGATTTTGGGGGGGGCCAACAGCACACTGGTCTTTTCGACCATAACAACGGAGACGTAATGGAGACGGAGGTTGTAGAAACCTTCGCTTCCATTACCAGGAAGACAGAAATATCCCTGTTGCTGGAGGGATTTAAAAAGATACTTCAGCTCATGGATAGACAATGTGAAGTATCGGAGGGTATGTTCAGGGCCCTTAAAGTTGTTAAGGAGGGAATCCTGAAAAATAACCCGAAGCCAGTGAAGGACAGTGCCGTGGAGGCTTTCCACTTTGGAGAAAGCATCTACGGCATTGCCAAGGATCTGAGAGAAGAGGGGGGAGAAATTTTTGAAAAATTGAAATCTTTCCCTCCTCCCCTTATAGCGAGGAGAATAATGAGACAGAAGGGAGAAATTCAGGTGGAGACCCCCTCTTCAGACAGAAAGAAGAGGGAGGCCTCGACGACGCCCCCTGATAGGAGGTCTAAAAAGGGAAAGGGGTCCGAGTCTCCTCAGCAGATTGCTGAAGAAGCTTCTGCTGATGAGGCTCGAACAACCGAGGAACCCGACAAAGACGCCTGGGTTAAGGTTAAAGGGAAGAAAAAAAAGAAAAAAAAGAAAAAGGGGAAAGAAAAAATTGGGGATGACCCAGTGGGGGACCGGAAAAGCCCACAAAGAGTAAAAAGAAAAGAAGGGAGACAGACGCTATAAAAATATGCGCAAGAGAAGGAGAAAATTATACAAAAATTATGGAAAGTATGTTCACAGAGGTCAGCCCTGCTGAAAGTAATGTTGAGATCCTGTCGGTCCGTAGATCCAGGAAGAACGAAGTTCTCCTGGTTCTTAAGAAGGGACAGGACCTTACAAAGTTCAGCAGTGAGCTGACTACGGCCCTTCAAGGGCAGGCGGAAGTGACAACTGTGGTTTCGACGAGGTCTGTTGAAATTGTAGACCTCGACGAAACCATAGTTGTATCAAAGGTAATAAAAGCCGTACAGGGTTCTCTGGGCAAGCCCAATTTAGATGTGCCTTGCCAGCTAGTGACCCGTTACGGCAACACACAGATGGCGATTCTGCGTCTGCCAGATGCAGACGCGGAGTCGCTACTTAGGACAGGACGGATCAGAATTGGCTGGGTCAACTGCAGAGTCCGAGCCAGAGTGGAGGTAGACAGGTGTTTCAGATGCCTTTGCTACGGCCACTTGGCACGAGGCTGGGGTTGAGCAGTGGCCCAGACCGAAGAAATGCTTGTTGGAAGTGTGGTGGTCTGGACCACAAGAGCAGGTCGTGTAAGGGTCCTGCTCGTTGCATGACTTGCCTCTGACAAGGGATCAAAGGAGATAAACCACCTTCCGGGAAGCAGGGCTTGCCCAATTTATTGGGGAATCCTGTCCGGCTTGAAAACCAAAATACGGGGTTCTCCAGGTTAACCTCGGAAGAGGAAGAGCCGCGCTGGACCTCCTGATGCAGACTGCAAGACAGAGAGGGGCTGATATACTGATCTTCAGTGAGCAGTGTAAAAAGCCAGAATTCTCTGTCTGGTTTCAGGACGCATCAGGAAGGTCCGGGATACAAGTGATCAACCCGGACATCGCTGTCAGTGATTTCTTGGAGACCGATAAGGGTTTTGTTTGGGTAGAGGTGGCGGGTGTTCGTATATACAGCTGCTACTTCTCCCCAAATGATCCCCTTAAGAAGTTCGATGCCGAGATCAGCTCTCTTGAAGAAAGCATAAATGCTTTCGACGGGGATGTCCTCATTGCGGGAGACTTCAATAGTAAGTCGCCGGAATGGGGAGAGACCCGTCAGGACAGGAGGGGGGTCTTAGTCACGGACATGGTCTCGACGAATGACCTGGTAGTGATGAACCGGGGGAAAGAGTTCACTTTTAGGCGGGAAGCGTCAGGATCAATTATTGGACCTGACATTAGCATCTCCCCGCCTGGCCCGCAGAGTAAGAAACTGGAAGGTGCTGGATCAGGTGACCATGAGCGACCACCAGTACATTGAGTTTTCAGTCTCCGAGGAAAAGGCGGGAGGGCACATTCACCCACAAAAGGGTAAGAATGGACCTTCCTGGAACCTTAGGAGACTGAAACAGAGAGAAGTTGGCAAAATTTCTGGTTGAGGCCTCGCCTTATTAAGAGACTCAACTGGCAGAAGGAGCCAACTTCTTTAAAGGGCATAGTGCGAGAGGCGAGGCAAGTTATAGTGGATGCTTGCAACCACTCCATGCCTCGCCGGCACCAAACAAAAGCAAGGAAAGGTGCTCTGTACTGGTGGAGCGATGAACTAGCCCGCTTAAGAAGAGAATGCAACGCGGCGCGAAGGAAATATAACCCATTCTAAGGGAGACCTCGCGCTGCAAGAAGAATGGCATAAAGCCAGACGCATCTTCAAGCGGGCTATAAGGAGTAGCCAACGCAAGTGCTGGAAGGACCTAATCGGAACGACCGAGACCGATCCATGGGGTTTGGCGTTTAAAATTGTTACTAAGAAATTAGTATCAAGGCAACAAACCCCCGGTCTAGGCAATCCGATATGGGTCCAGAAGATCATAAAAGCGTTATTTCCCCACGTGGAACCGAGCCCCAAGGAGGATTATACTTGCGTAGTACAGATGGAGGAACTCTTCAAGCAGGAAGAACTTATAAAGGCAGCAAGGACGTTGAAGAACGGCAAAGCGCCAGGTAATGATGGAATACCGAGCGAGATCCTAAAAGAGGTGATCGCAGTGTATCCGGAGTTGCTTCTCAACGTCTTTAATGCATGTTTAAAAGCTGGAGAGTTCTTCAGCGACTGGAAAGTGCAAAAGTTGGTCCTTCTTAGGAAAGGCGATAAGCCTCTAGATGAAGTATCATCGTTCAGACCAATTTGTCTGTTGGATACGATGGGAAAACTTCTGGAGGCTATGGTTCTAGAAAGACTTCAGGGAATCCTGGTAGGCGAAAAAAGCCTATCGGAGAACCAGTTTGGCTTCCGGAAAGGCCGGTCAACAGTTGATGCAATACTCTCTGTTGTGAACCTGGCAAAGGAAGTCAATCAGGGGAAGAAGAAGGGTTTCTGTGCTCTTGTTTCCATCGACATACGGAATGCGTTTAATTCTGCGAGATGGAACATCTGCATTGAGGCGTTAAGACGAAAAGGAGTACCGACTTATCTGTTGCGAATGATGGACAACTATCTTAGCGACAGATGGGTCGTGTACGAAAGCAATGTGTGCCGTCTCAAGGAAGAAATGACCTGCGGGGCACCACAGGGGTCGAAGGTGGGTCCATTTAATATGGAACGTCATGTACGACGGACTCCTGAGAATGGAACTGCCTGAAGACACAACCCTGAAAGCCTTCGCAGATGACGTACTTCTGGTGTGTAGAGCACGGGAAACCAAATTTCTTCAGATAAAGCTCAATGAAAGTCTGCGGCGAGTAGAGCGTTGGTTATATCGTCATGGGCTGCAAATGGCCCTAGAGAAGACCGAGGCTCTGCTCGTTACAGTCCGGAGAGCTTTTGAAGCCCCTAAGGTGAAAATAGGTGGAACTGAAGTCTCATGGGGAAAAAAGCTTAAGTACCTGGGAGCGACGTTGGACCAAAGGTTAAATTTTGGCCAACATGTGGATATCACAGCGCTCAAGGCCACCGAATGTATGGGTAACCTATCAAGGTTAATGCCCAACATTGGTGGTCCCAGGGAAAAAAAGCGGCGCTTAGTGGCGACTGTGGGTCTAGCAAAGCAGCTTTAACGCTGCCCCTGCATGGGCCGACGCCCTAACGACCCGCAGCATCTTGGATAGGTTACTTTCTGTACAAACAGGGAGTTCACGGAGAGTAATCTCAGCCTATAGGACGGTGTCTGATTGCGCTGCTCTGGTTCTTGCGAGTACACCGCCTACAGATTTGTTGGCAAAAGAAAGACAGGAAGTCTTTCGGATCAACAAAGAACGGGCGGTCTCGCGGGAACAACAGGGCAGCGGTAGTCTAAAGATGGCTATCCGCAAAGCGGCAAGAACCAGACTCGTCGACAGTTGGCAGGCAAGATAGGATGGGGAATCCAAAGGAAGGTGGACTTACCGCCTGATTCCCCACCTCGCCACATGGTTAGAAAGAAAGCACGGAGAGGTTGGCTACTACCTTACGCAAGCAATGACTGGTCACGGCTGCTTCGGACAGTACCTCCACAGATTTAAGATCAGAGAAGAGGCAAAATGTGTGTATTGCGGAGCTGAAATTGACGACGCGGAACACACTCTCTTCTCCTGCGGGCAATGGAGTGAGCTGAGACGGGCCATGTTTGACGCGGTGAAAACTCAATTCACCGCTGATAACATGGTCTCGGTTATGCTCCAAAGCGCGGACTCTTGGCGCCACATCGAGTTCTTCATTACTTTGGTAATGAAGACAAAAGATGTGGATGGAAGAAGAGGTTAACCTGGAGAAATCGCCGGGGGCGATTTGCGGGAGGGGGAGGAGGAAGTAGTTTTAGTTCCTCCTCCCACCCCCGCGACTCCCCCCTGGTGGTTAAGGTATATAATTGTCTAACACGACGGACAGGGAGGACTAAGAGAGAGGACTTCCACTTGCGAAGTAAAGCCAATAGGTAGTTCCGCGAGTGGATTAGATGTCCCAGAATAAGACGGGAGTGGTTTTTAGTGGGTCGACCAGAACAAGAGCGGTCATCCCCACATAACCTGGGAATTCATTACTCAGGTATCTGAATTCGCAGATTTTCCCACTTCCGACTACAAAAAAAAAAAAAAAAAAAAAAAAAAAATAATAATAATAATAATAATAATAATAATAATAATAATAATAATAATAATAATAATAATAATAATAATAATAATAATAATAATAATAATAATAATAATAATAATAATAAAAATAATAATAATAATAATAATAATAATAATAATAATAATAATAATAATAATAATAATAATAATAATAATAATAATAATAATAATAATAATAATAATAATAATAATAATAATAATAATAATAATAATAATAATAATAATAATAATAATAATAATAATAATAATAATAATAATAATAATAATAATAATAATAATAATAATAATAATAATAATAATAATAATAATAATAATAATAATAATAATAATAATAATAATAATAATATAATAATAATAATAATAATAATAATAATAATAATAATAATAATAATAATAATAATAATAATAATAATAATAATAATAATAATAATAATAACTCCGCTACGCCGGTCCCAAGCCCGGGACTTCATCCACTTTGCTCATCTGCGGTCATTTGTATATTATGTTATGCGAATGTGCGTATATGGGTGAAGTGGTTTGAAGGAGGAGCAGGGCAGTCTGGGGAGCCTTTGGGGTGGGGACCAGTTGGAGATCTGTATGGTAGAAAATTATGGTGTAAATGGAGGGTATGGCTATAAACGCAATATCCCTCTGAATGGGCAGGAAGATTCTGAACCGGTGGTTCAGTATGGAATTATTGTTTTGTTTTGTTTTGTGACTGTGGAAGAGATAGTCTATAAACGGCATCTTCCATGAATGGGCAGCTCCTGTTATCCACGCTGGTCATCCCTACCGGCACGTCTGAACATGTTAAGTCATGCGCTCGGACGCAGATTGGGGGGATTCAACTTGCGGGATAGCAGGAACTGGTGTGCGAATCTGAAAGGTTTAGGTCTATAAACGACGCCTTTCATGCCTGCGAAATGAAAGGGGAACCCTCCGGTGAGGCTTCTTCTTGAGTACGTGTGTGGGATGCGCTATAAACGCGTTATTCCCTTGGTTGTAGTGCGAGAAAGGGGATCTCCGGCTTGTCTTGGCCTTGGGGGCTCTTCAGACAACATTAACACAAATACACTCCTTTTACACTGATATGGGTACACCCATCTACATAACAGAACACACATACACCTACACTGACAATTATCACACCCATATCGAAACCTGGAAAATTTTTATTTAATGAACATGTGTGATGACAAAAACGTTATCCCCCAAGCAGGTACCTCGAACGAGGGTAATCCTGCCGCCGATTCCGATCGGGTGAAAGCCCCGGTGGTCGGCGCAAGGCCCACGGATTTTGGGGGGGGCCAACAGCACACTGGTCTTTTCGACCATAACAACGGAGACGTAATGGAGACGGAGGTTGTAGAAACCTTCGCTTCCATTACCAGGAAGACAGAAATATCCCTGTTGCTGGAGGGATTTAAAAAGATACTTCAGCTCATGGATAGACAATGTGAAGTATCGGAGGGTATGTTCAGGGCCCTTAAAGTTGTTAAGGAGGGAATCCTGAAAAATAACCCGAAGCCAGTGAAGGACAGTGCCGTGGAGGCTTTCCACTTTGGAGAAAGCATCTACGGCATTGCCAAGGATCTGAGAGAAGAGGGGGAGAAATGTTAGAAAAATTGAAATCTTTCCCTCCTCCCCTTATAGCGAGGAGAATAATGAGACAGAAGGGAGAAATTCAGGTGGAGACCCCCTCTTCAGACAGAAAGAAGAGGGAGGCCTCGACGACGCCCCCTGATAGGAGGTCTAAAAAGGGAAAGGGGTCCGAGTCTCCTCAGCAGATTGCTGAAGAAGCTTCTGCTGATGAGGCTCGAACAACCGAGGAACCCGACAAAGACGCCTGGGTTAAGGTTAAAGGGAAGAAAAAAAAGAAAAAAAAGAAAAAGGGGAAAGAAAAAATTGGGGATGACCCAGTGGGGGGACCGGAAAAGCCCACAAAGAGTAAAAAGAAAAGAAGGGAGACAGACGCTATAAAAATATGCGCAAGAGAAGGAGAAAAATTATACAAAAATTATGGAAAGTATGTTCACAGAGGTCAGCCCTGCTGAAAGTAATGTTGAGATCCTGTCGGTCCGTAGATCCAGGAAGAACGAAGTTCTCCTGGTTCTTAAGAAGGGACAGGACCTTACAAAGTTCAGCAGTGAGCTGACTACGGCCCTTCAAGGGCAGGCGGAAGTGACAACTGTGGTTTCGACGAGGTCTGTTGAAATTGTAGACCTCGACGAAACCATAGTTGTATCAAAGGTAATAAAAGCCGTACAGGGTTCTCTGGGCAAGCCCAATTTAGATGTGCCTTGCCAGCTAGTGACCCGTTACGGCAACACACAGATGGCGATTCTGCGTCTGCCAGATGCAGACGCGGAGTCGCTACTTAGGACAGGACGGATCAGAATTGGCTGGGTCAACTGCAGAGTCCGAGCCAGAGTGGAGGTAGACAGGTGTTTCAGATGCCTTTGCTACGGCCACTTGGCACGAGGCTGCAGTGGCCCAGACCGAAGAAATGCTTGTTGGAAGTGTGGTGGTCTGGACCACAAGAGCAGGTCGTGTAAGGGTCCTGCTCGTTGCATGACTTGCTCTGACAAGGGATCAAAGGAGATAAACCACCTTCCGGGAAGCAGGGCTTGCCCAATTTATTGGGGAATCCTGTCCGGCTTGAAAACCAAAATACGGGGTTCTCCAGGTTAACCTCGGAAGAGGAAGAGCCGCGCTGGACCTCCTGATGCAGACTGCAAGACAGAGAGGGGCTGATATACTGATCTTCAGTGAGCAGTGTAAAAAGCCAGAATTCTCTGTCTGGTTTCAGGACGCATCAGGAAGGTCCGGGATACAAGTGATCAACCCGGACATCGCTGTCAGTGATTTCTTGGAGACCGATAAGGGTTTTGTTTGGGTAGAGGTGGCGGGTGTTCGTATATACAGCTACTACTTCTCCCCAAATGATCCCCTTAAGAAGTTCGATGCCGAGATCAGCTCTCTTGAAGAAAGCATAAATGCTTTCGACGGGGATGTCCTCATTGCGGGAGACTTCAATAGTAAGTCGCCGGAATGGGGAGAGACCCGTCAGGACAGGAGGGGGGTCTTAGTCACGGACATGGTCTCGACGAATGACCTGGTAGTGATGAACCGGGGGAAAGAGTTCACTTTTAGGCGGGGAGCGTCAGGATCAATTATTGACCTGACATTAGCATCTCCCCGCCTGGCCCGCAGAGTAAGAAACTGGAAGGTGCTGGATCAGGTGACCATGAGCGACCACCAGTACATTGAGTTTTCAGTCTCCGAGGAAAAGGCGGGAGGGCACATTCACCCACAAAAGGGTAAGAATGGACCTTCCTGGAACCTTAGGAGACTGAACAGAGAGAAGTTGGCAAAATTTCTGGTTGAGGCTCGCCTTATTAAGAGACTCAACTGGCAGAAGGAGCCAACTTCTTTAAAGGGCATAGTGCGAGAGGCGAGGCAAGTTATAGTGGATGCTTGCAACCACTCCATGCCTCGCCGGCACCAAACAAAAGCAAGGAAAGGTGCTCTGTACTGGTGGAGCGATGAACTAGCCCGCTTAAGAAGAGAATGCAACGCGGCGCGAAGGAAATATACCCATTCTAAGGGAGACCTCGCGCTGCAAGAAGAATGGCATAAAGCCAGACGCATCTTCAAGCGGGCTATAAGGAGTAGCCAACGCAAGTGCTGGAAGGACCTAATCGGAACGACCGAGACCGATCCATGGGGTTTGGCGTTTAAAATTGTTACTAAGAAATTAGTATCAAGGCAACAAACCCCCGGTCTAGGCAATCCGATATGGGTCCAGAAGATCATAAAAGCGTTATTTCCCCACGTGGAACCGAGCCCCAAGGAGGATTATACTTGCGTAGTACAGATGGAGGAACTCTTCAAGCAGGAAGAACTTATAAAGGCAGCAAGGACGTTGAAGAACGGCAAAGCGCCAGGTAATGATGGAATACCGAGCGAGATCCTAAAAGAGGTGATCGCAGTGTATCCGGAGTTGCTTCTCAACGTCTTTAATGCATGTTTAAAAGCTGGAGAGTTCTTCAGCGACTGGAAAGTGCAAAAGTTGGTCCTTCTTAGGAAAGGCGATAAGCCTCTAGATGAAGTATCATCGTTCAGACCAATTTGTCTGTTGGATACGATGGGAAAACTTCTGGAGGCTATGGTTCTAGAAAGACTTCAGGGAATCCTGGTAGGCGAAAAAAAGCCTATCGGAGAACCAGTTTGGCTTCCGGAAAGGCCGGTCAACAGTTGATGCAATACTCTCTGTTGTGAACCTGGCAAAGGAAGTCAATCAGGGGGAAGAAGAAGGGTTTCTGTGCTCTTGTTTCCATCGACATACGGAATGCGTTTAATTCTGCGAGATGGAACATCTGCATTGAGGCGTTAAGACGAAAAGGAGTACCGACTTATCTGTTGCGAATGATGGACAACTATCTTAGCGACAGATGGGTCGTGTACGAAAGCAATGTGTGCCGTCTCAAGGAAGAAATGACCTGCGGGGCACCACAGGGGTCGAAGGTGGGTCCATTTATATGGAACGTCATGTACGACGGACTCCTGAGAATGGAACTGCCTGAAGACACAACCCTGAAAGCCTTCGCAGATGACGTACTTCTGGTGTGTAGAGCACGGGAAACCAAATTTCTTCAGATAAAGCTCAATGAAAGTCTGCGGCGAGTAGAGCGTTGGTTATATCGTCATGGGCTGCAAATGGCCCTAGAGAAGACCGAGGCTCTGCTCGTTACAGTCCGGAGAGCTTTTGAAGCCCCTAAGGTGAAAATAGGTGGAACTGAAGTCTCATGGGGAAAAAAGCTTAAGTACCTGGGAGCGACGTTGGACCAAAGGTTAAATTTTGGCCAACATGTGGATATCACAGCGCTCAAGGCCACCGAATGTATGGGTAACCTATCAAGGTTAATGCCCAACATTGGTGGTCCCAGGGAAAAAAAGCGGCGCTTAGTGGCGACTGTGGGTCTAGCAAAGCAGCTTTACGCTGCCCCTGCATGGGCCGACGCCCTAACGACCCGCAGCATCTTGGATAGGTTACTTTCTGTACAAACAGGGAGTTCACGGAGAGTAATCTCAGCCTATAGGACGGTGTCTGATTGCGCTGCTCTGGTTCTTGCGAGTACACCGCCTACAGATTTGTTGGCAAAAGAAAGACAGGAAGTCTTTCGGATCAACAAAGAACGGGCGGTCTCGCGGGAACAACAGGGCAGCGGTAGTCTAAAGATGGCTATCCGCAAAGCGGCAAGAACCAGACTCGTCGACAGTTGGCAGGCAAGATAGGATGGGGAATCCAAAGGAAGGTGGACTTACCGCCTGATTCCCCACCTCGCCACATGGTTAGAAAGAAAGCACGGAGAGGTTGGCTTACCTTACGCAAGCAATGACTGGTCACGGCTGCTTCGGACAGTACCACTTCCACAGATTTAAGATCAGAGAAGAGGCAAAATGTGTGTATTGCGGAGCTGAAATTGACGACGCGGAACACACTCTCTTCTCCTGCGGGCAATGGAGTGAGCTGAGACGGGCCATGTTTGACGCGGTGAAAACTCAATTCACCGCTGATAACATGGTCTCGGTTATGCTCCAAAGCGCGGACTCTTGGCGCCACATCGAGTTCTTCATTACTTTGGTAATGAAGACAAAAGATGTGGATGGAAGAAGAGGTTAACCTGGAGAAATCGCCGGGGGCGATTTGCGGGAGGGGGAGGAGGAAGTAGTTTTAGTTCCTCCTCCCACTCCCGCGACTCCCCCCTGGTGGTTAAGGTATATAATTGTCTAACACGACGGACAGGGAGGACTAAGAGAGAGGACTTC
>JAVJHS010000082.1:32500-68001 GCA_032873175.1 Leptopilina drosophilae | reverse complement strand
TTATTACTTTGGAAAATAATTGAATTCTTGAGACTGATTGTATTAAAATTCGTTTTAAATAATTGAATTCTTTTGTAAAATTTTATCAAAATAGTAAACATTGGAAAAATTGAATTTTGATAAATTTTTGAAGTTAATTGTAAACTACGAAGAATTTGATTAAATTTATTTTGAATAAAATACGTTTCTGAAGTTGGCGTCAACGCTCAGCACAGAAACTTTTTTTTTTTTATTTTTAGTCACCAAATTTTTACAATTTTACTTCTTTCATTCACTGAAGGTAGTGATGCACTTCGAGCGAGTCTCGTCTCGAAAAACCGAGAATCTCGCGAGAAAAACAATGAAAACAATTGAATGTGATATTTTCATCTCTTTTCATGTATGAAAGGACAGAGTCTCGTCTTGCATCACTAACTGAAGGAGAAAAAACTTTTTAGGAGTATTTTTTTTAAATCTGAAGCCGTGTAAATAATTGAATTCTCTGATCAAATTTTAATAAAACTTTTAAGAAAAATTTCAGTTTTCGAGAAATTTGATGAAACTAATTTTATAAAATATATTAAACATCAATTGAAATTCTACCAAGAAATTTATTACAATTTTTCTAAATAAATGATTTTTGGAAAATAATTGTATTATTTCTAAAGATAATTGAAAATTTTTGTAAATTTTTTAACATAATTTGAATTTCTACGAAGAATTTTATTAAAATTATTGGGAAAAAATTGAATTCTTACAAAAGAATTTTATTAAAACTTTGGAAAATAATTTAAATCTTTGTGGAATAAATAAAAAAAAACTAATTGAATTTACTAGACGAATTTTATTACTATTTTTAAAAATAATTAATTTTCTCCAGTAATATCTAATTACAGTTAAAATTCAGTTTGTTTTACTGTTTTTAACTAAAATTCTCCTATAAATCTACTATTTTACGAAATAAATTAAATGTTTATTAAAAAATTGAACTAATTTCAGAACAATTTTAGTATTTTTTTAAATCTATGTTCTTCAAAATTTCTAATCAAATTCATTGAAAGTTGAAACTTAACAAAATTTTAAATGAAAATCTTTTCAAAGTTCATTGAATTACGAAAATCGTAAACGCTACTCTTTTAAAATTAAAATAATTTTGAAATATTTACGTAAAAGAAATTTCAAGAATAAATACAATTAGAAGACAACAATTTTCCACGATTTTGATAAAAATCTCCTGACTTTTCCAGGTTTTTTCAATTTTTAAAAAATTCCCTGACGTTTCCCGGTTTTCCAGGTTGCGTGAAAACCCTGAATTTTCTTAGAAATTTTAATACACTTTAAAAAAAGGGATTTAAATTTTAACTCCCCAGGGGATTCTATAATAGTCGCACCCATTTGAGAGTTAAAGCGAAGGTAGTTAAAATTTACACAGTTAAAATGAGAATTAACTCCAAAATGGAGTTGATTTACAAATTAACTCTCTTTTGGAGTTGATTTTTAACTAGAAAAATTTCACTCGCAACTCTAGTGACTCTCAACTCCCTAAATTTTTTACAGTGTAGATTTGTTATATTACAGGGTGTCTACTAACCGGGAAATAACCGGGAATTTAATTTAACTGGGAGAAACTGGGAATCAACTGCGATTTTTATACAAAACCAGAAATTTTTTCACGAAAATTAAAAAAAGTTTTATTACTTTAACTTGTTTGAAAGAAAATTACTTTTTATTTCAATTTTTATAGATACTTATACTCTTCTCTCTAACCAAAATTAAAAAAGTTACAAAGGTTTTTCAAAAATCACTAACATTTTTTCATTTTGAAACTTCAACTTTCGGCAACTTTTTGCCACTTTATTTTTGAAGGGTTTTTGATATTTTTCCTAATATGTGGAACAAAACCATGCAACTTCTTCTTTAGACGCATTTTTCTAGGACCAAAATTAAAAAAGTTACAAAGGTTTTTCAAAAATCACTAACATTTTTTCATTTTGAAACTTCAATTTTCGGCAACTTTTTGCCACTTTATTTTTGAAGGGTTTTTGATATTTTTCCTAATATGTGGAACAAAACCATGCAACTTCTTCTTTAGACGCATTTTTCTAGGACCAAAATTAAAAAAGTTACAAAGGTTTTTCAAAAATCACTAACATTTTTTCATTTTGAAACTTCAATTTTCGGCAACTTTTTGCCACTTTATTTTTGAAGGGTTTTTGACATTTTTCCTAATAACTGGAACAAAACCATGCAACTTCTTCTTTAGACGCATTTTTCTAGGACCAAAATTAAAAAAGTTACAAAGGTTTTTCAAAAATCACTAACATTTTTTCATTTTGAAACTTCAATTTTCGGCAACTTTTTGCCACTTTATTTTTGAAGGGTTTTTGATATTTTTCCTAATATGTGGAACAAAACCATGCAACTTCTTCTTTAGACGCATTTTTCTAGGACCAAAATTAAAAAAGTTACAAAGGTTTTTCAAAAATCACTAACATTTTTTCATTTTGAAACTTCAATTTTCGGCAACTTTTTGCCACTTTATTTTTGAAGGGTTTTTGATATTTTTCCTAATAACTGGAACAAAACCATGCAACTTCTTCTTTAGACGCATTTTTCTAGGACCAAAATTAAAAAAGTTACAAAGGTTTTTCAAAAATCACTAACATTTTTTCATTTTGAAACTTCAATTTTCGGCAACTTTTTGCCACTTTATTTTTGAAGGGTTTTTGATATTTTTCCTAATATGTGGAACAAAACCATGCAACTTCTTCTTTAGACGCATTTTTCTAGGACCAAAATTAAAAAAGTTACAAAGGTTTTTCAAAAATCACTAACATTTTTTCATTTTGAAACTTCAATTTTCGGCAACTTTTTGCCACTTTATTTTTGAAGGGTTTTTGATATTTTTCCTAATATGTGGAACAAAACCATGCAACTTCTTCTTTAGACGCATTTTTCTAGGACCAAAATTAAAAAAGTTACAAAGGTTTTTCAAAAATCACTAACATTTTTTCATTTTGAAACTTCAATTTTCGGCAACTTTTTGCCACTTTATTTTTGAAGGGTTTTTGATATTTTTCCTAATATGTGGAACAAAACCATGCAACTTCTTCTTTAGACGCATTTTTCTAGGACCAAAATTAAAAAAGTTACAAAGGTTTTTCAAAAATCACTAACATTTTTTCATTTTGAAACTTCAATTTTCGGCAACTTTTTGCCACTTTATTTTTGAAGGGTTTTTGACATTTTTCCTAATAACTGGAACAAAACCATGCAACTTCTTCTTTAGACGCATTTTTCTACGACCAAAATTAAAAAAGTTACAAAGGTTTTTCAAAAATCACTAACATTTTTTCATTTTGAACTTCAATTTTTGGCAACTTTTTGCCACTTTATTTTTGAAGGGTTTTTGACATTTTTCCTAATAACTGGAACAAAACCATGCAACTTCTTCTTTAGACGCATTTTTCTAGGACCAAAATTAAAAAAGTTACAAAGGTTTTTCAAAAATCACTAACATTTTTTCATTTTGAAACTTCAATTTTCGGCAACTTTTTGCCACTTTATTTTTGAAGGGTTTTTGATATTTTTCCTAATATGTGGAACAAAACCATGCAACTTCTTCTTTAGACGCATTTTTCTACGACCAAAATTAAAAAAGTTACAAAGGTTTTCAAAAATCACTAACATTTTTTCATTTTGAAACTTCAATTTTCGGCAACTTTTTGCCACTTTATTTTTGAAGGGTTTTTGATATTTTTCCTAATATGTGGAACAAAACCATGCAACTTCTTCTTTAGACGCATTTTTCTAGGACCAAAATTAAAAAAGTTACAAAGGTTTTTCAAAAATCACTAACATTTTTTCATTTTGAAACTTCAATTTTCGGCAACTTTTTGCCACTTTATTTTTGAAGGGTTTTTGATATTTTTCCTAATATGTGGAACAAAACCATGCAACTTCTTCTTTAGACGCATTTTTCTACGACCAAAATTAAAAAAGTTACAAAGGTTTTTCAAAAATCACTAACATTTTTTCATTTTGAAACTTCAATTTTCGGCAACTTTTTGCCACTTTATTTTTGAAGGGTTTTTGACATTTTTCCTAATAACTGGAACAAAACCATGCAACTTCTTCTTTAGACGCATTTTTCTAGGACCAAAATTAAAAAAGTTACAAAGGTTTTTCAAAAATCACTAACATTTTTTCATTTTGAAACTTCAATTTTCGGCAACTTTTTGCCACTTTATTTTTGAAGGGTTTTTGATATTTTTCCTAATAACTGGAACAAAACCATGCAACTTCTTCTTTAGACGCATTTTTCTAGGACCAAAATTAAAAAAGTTACAAAGGTTTTTCAAAAATCACTAACATTTTTTCATTTTGAAACTTCAATTTTCGGCAACTTTTTGCCACTTTATTTTTGAAGGGTTTTTGACATTTTTCCTAATAACTGGAACAAAACCATGCAACTTCTTCTTTAGACGCATTTTTCTAGGACCAAAATTAAAAAAGTTACAAAGGTTTTTCAAAAATCACTAACATTTTTTCATTTTGAAACTTCAATTTTCGGCAACTTTTTGCCACTTTATTTTTGAAGGGTTTTTGATATTTTTCCTAATATGTGGAACAAAACCATGCAACTTCTTCTTTAGACGCATTTTTCTAGGACCAAAATTAAAAAAGTTACAAAGGTTTTTCAAAAATCACTAACATTTTTTCATTTTGAAACTTCAATTTTCGGCAACTTTTTGCCACTTTATTTTTGAAGGGTTTTTGATATTTTTCCTAATATGTGGAACAAAACCATGCAACTTCTTCTTTAGACGCATTTTTCTAGGACCAAAATTAAAAAAGTTACAAAGGTTTTTCAAAAATCACTAACATTTTTTCATTTTGAAACTTCAATTTTCGGCAACTTTTTGCCACTTTATTTTTGAAGGGTTTTTGATATTTTTCCTAATATGTGGAACAAAACCATGCAACTTCTTCTTTAGACGCATTTTTCTAGGACCAAAATTAAAAAAGTTACAAAGGTTTTTCAAAAATCACTAACATTTTTTCATTTTGAAACTTCAATTTTCGGCAACTTTTTGCCACTTTATTTTTGAAGGGTTTTTGACATTTTTCCTAATAACTGGAACAAAACCATGCAACTTCTTCTTTAGACGCATTTTTCTAGGACCAAAATTAAAAAAGTTACAAAGGTTTTTCAAAAATCACTAACATTTTTTCATTTTGAAACTTCAATTTTCGGCAACTTTTTGCCACTTTATTTTTGAAGGGTTTTTGACATTTTTCCTAATAACTGGAACAAAACCATGCAACTTCTTCTTTAGACGCATTTTTCTAGGACCAAAATTAAAAAAGTTACAAAGGTTTTTCAAAAATCACTAACATTTTTTCATTTTGAAACTTCAATTTTCGGCAACTTTTTGCCACTTTATTTTTGAAGGGTTTTTGACATTTTTCCTAATAACTGGAACAAAACCATGCAACTTCTTCTTTAGACGCATTTTTCTAGGACCAAAATTAAAAAAGTTACAAAGGTTTTTCAAAAATCACTAACATTTTTTCATTTTGAAACTTCAATTTTCGGCAACTTTTTGCCACTTTATTTTTGAAGGGTTTTTGACATTTTTCCTAATAACTGGAACAAAACCATGCAACTTCTTCTTTAGACGCATTTTTCTAGGACCAAAATTAAAAAAGTTACAAAGGTTTTTCAAAAATCACTAACATTTTTTCATTTTGAAACTTCAATTTTCGGCAACTTTTTGCCACTTTATTTTTGAAGGGTTTTTGATATTTTTCCTAATATGTGGAACAAAACCATGCAACTTCTTCTTTAGACGCATTTTTCTAGGACCAAAATTAAAAAAGTTACAAAGGTTTTTCAAAAATCACTAACATTTTTTCATTTTGAAACTTCAATTTTCGGCAACTTTTTGCCACTTTATTTTTGAAGGGTTTTTGACATTTTTCCTAATAACTGGAACAAAACCATGCAACTTCTTCTTTAGACGCATTTTTCTAGGACCAAAATTAAAAAAGTTACAAAGGTTTTTCAAAAATCACTAACATTTTTTCATTTTGAAACTTCAATTTTCGGCAACTTTTTGCCACTTTATTTTTGAAGGGTTTTTGACATTTTTCCTAATAACTGGAACAAAACCATGCAACTTCTTCTTTAGACGCATTTTTCTAGGACCAAAATTAAAAAAGTTACAAAGGTTTTTCAAAAATCACTAACATTTTTTCATTTTGAAACTTCAATTTTCGGCAACTTTTTGCCACTTTATTTTTGAAGGGTTTTTGACATTTTTCCTAATAACTGGAACAAAACCATGCAACTTCTTCTTTAGACGCATTTTTCTAGGACCAAAATTAAAAAAGTTACAAAGGTTTTTCAAAAATCACTAACATTTTTTCATTTTGAAACTTCAATTTTCGGCAACTTTTTGCCACTTTATTTTTGAAGGGTTTTTGATATTTTTCCTAATATGTGGAACAAAACCATGCAACTTCTTCTTTAGACGCATTTTTCTAGGACCAAAATTAAAAAAGTTACAAAGGTTTTTCAAAAATCACTAACATTTTTTCATTTTGAAACTTCAATTTTCGGCAACTTTTTGCCACTTTATTTTTGAAGGGTTTTTGACATTTTTCCTAATAACTGGAACAAAACCATGCAACTTCTTCTTTAGACGCATTTTTCTAGGACCAAAATTAAAAAAGTTACAAAGGTTTTTCAAAAATCACTAACATTTTTTCATTTTGAAACTTCAATTTTCGGCAACTTTTTGCCACTTTATTTTTGAAGGGTTTTTGATATTTTTCCTAATATGTGGAACAAAACCATGCAACTTCTTCTTTAGACGCATTTTTCTAGGACCAAAATTAAAAAAGTTACAAAGGTTTTTCAAAAATCACTAACATTTTTTCATTTTGAAACTTCAATTTTCGGCAACTTTTTGCCACTTTATTTTTGAAGGGTTTTTGATATTTTTCCTAATATGTGGAACAAAACCATGCAACTTCTTCTTTAGACGCATTTTTCTAGGACCAAAATTAAAAAAGTTACAAAGGTTTTTCAAAAATCACTAACATTTTTTCATTTTGAAACTTCAATTTTCGGCAACTTTTTGCCACTTTATTTTTGAAGGGTTTTTGACATTTTTCCTAATATGTGGAACAAAACCATGCAACTTCTTCTTTAGACGCATTTTTCTAGGACCAAAATTAAAAAAGTTACAAAGGTTTTTCAAAAATCACTAACATTTTTTCATTTTGAAACTTCAATTTTCGGCAACTTTTTGCCACTTTATTTTTGAAGGGTTTTTGATATTTTTCCTAATAACTGGAACAAAACCATGCAACTTCTTCTTTAGACGCATTTTTCTAGGACCAAAATTAAAAAAGTTACAAAGGTTTTTCAAAAATCACTAACATTTTTTCATTTTGAAACTTCAATTTTCGGCAACTTTTTGCCACTTTATTTTTGAAGGGTTTTTGACATTTTTCCTAATAACTGGAACAAAACCATGCAACTTCTTCTTTAGACGCATTTTTCTAGGACCAAAATTAAAAAAGTTACAAAGGTTTTTCAAAAATCACTAACATTTTTTCATTTTGAAACTTCAATTTTCGGCAACTTTTTGCCACTTTATTTTTGAAGGGTTTTTGACATTTTTCCTAATAACTGGAACAAAACCATGCAACTTCTTCTTTAGACGCATTTTTCTAGGACCAAAATTAAAAAAGTTACAAAGGTTTTTCAAAAATCACTAACATTTTTTCATTTTGAAACTTCAATTTTCGGCAACTTTTTGCCACTTTATTTTTGAAGGGTTTTTGATATTTTTCCTAATATGTGGAACAAAACCATGCAACTTCTTCTTTAGACGCATTTTTCTAGGACCAAAATTAAAAAAGTTACAAAGGTTTTTCAAAAATCACTAACATTTTTTCATTTTGAAACTTCAATTTTCGGCAACTTTTTGCCACTTTATTTTTGAAGGGTTTTTGATATTTTTCCTAATAACTGGAACAAAACCATGCAACTTCTTCTTTAGACGCATTTTTCTAGGACCAAAATTAAAAAAGTTACAAAGGTTTTTCAAAAATCACTAACATTTTTTCATTTTGAAACTTCAATTTTCGGCAACTTTTTGCCACTTTATTTTTGAAGGGTTTTTGATATTTTTCCTAATAACTGGAACAAAACCATGCAACTTCTTCTTTAGACGCATTTTTCTAGGACCAAAATTAAAAAAGTTACAAAGGTTTTTCAAAAATCACTAACATTTTTTCATTTTGAAACTTCAATTTTCGGCAACTTTTTGCCACTTTATTTTTGAAGGGTTTTTGACATTTTTCCTAATAACTGGAACAAAACCATGCAACTTCTTCTTTAGACGCATTTTTCTAGGACCAAAATTAAAAAAGTTACAAAGGTTTTTCAAAAATCACTAACATTTTTTCATTTTGAAACTTCAATTTTCGGCAACTTTTTGCCACTTTATTTTTGAAGGGTTTTTGACATTTTTCCTAATAACTGGAACAAAACCATGCAACTTCTTCTTTAGACGCATTTTTCTAGGACCAAAATTAAAAAAGTTACAAAGGTTTTTCAAAAATCACTAACATTTTTTCATTTTGAAACTTCAATTTTCGGCAACTTTTTGCCACTTTATTTTTGAAGGGTTTTTGATATTTTTCCTAATAACTGGAACAAAACCATGCAACTTCTTCTTTAGACGCATTTTTCTAGGACCAAAATTAAAAAAGTTACAAAGGTTTTTCAAAAATCACTAACATTTTTTCATTTTGAAACTTCAATTTTCGGCAACTTTTTGCCACTTTATTTTTGAAGGGTTTTTGACATTTTTCCTAATAACTGGAACAAAACCATGCAACTTCTTCTTTAGACGCATTTTTCTAGGACCAAAATTAAAAAAGTTACAAAGGTTTTTCAAAAATCACTAACATTTTTTCATTTTGAAACTTCAATTTTCGGCAACTTTTTGCCACTTTATTTTTGAAGGGTTTTTGATATTTTTCCTAATATGTGGAACAAAACCATGCAACTTCTTCTTTAGACGCATTTTTCTAGGACCAAAATTAAAAAAGTTACAAAGGTTTTTCAAAAATCACTAACATTTTTTCATTTTGAAACTTCAATTTTCGGCAACTTTTTGCCACTTTATTTTTGAAGGGTTTTTGACATTTTTCCTAATAACTGGAACAAAACCATGCAACTTCTTCTTTAGACGCATTTTTCTAGGACCAAAATTAAAAAAGTTACAAAGGTTTTTCAAAAATCACTAACATTTTTTCATTTTGAAACTTCAATTTTCGGCAACTTTTTGCCACTTTATTTTTGAAGGGTTTTTGATATTTTTCCTAATATGTGGAACAAAACCATGCAACTTCTTCTTTAGACGCATTTTTCTAGGACCAAAATTAAAAAAGTTACAAAGGTTTTTCAAAAATCACTAACATTTTTTCATTTTGAAACTTCAATTTTCGGCAACTTTTTGCCACTTTATTTTTGAAGGGTTTTTGACATTTTTCCTAATAACTGGAACAAAACCATGCAACTTCTTCTTTAGACGCATTTTTCTAGGACCAAAATTAAAAAAGTTACAAAGGTTTTTCAAAAATCACTAACATTTTTTCATTTTGAAACTTCAATTTTCGGCAACTTTTTGCCACTTTATTTTTGAAGGGTTTTTGACATTTTTCCTAATAACTGGAACAAAACCATGCAACTTCTTCTTTAGACGCATTTTTCTAGGACCAAAATTAAAAAAGTTACAAAGGTTTTTCAAAAATCACTAACATTTTTTCATTTTGAAACTTCAATTTTCGGCAACTTTTTGCCACTTTATTTTTGAAGGGTTTTTGATATTTTTCCTAATATGTGGAACAAAACCATGCAACTTCTTCTTTAGACGCATTTTTCTAGGACCAAAATTAAAAAAGTTACAAAGGTTTTTCAAAAATCACTAACATTTTTTCATTTTGAAACTTCAATTTTCGGCAACTTTTTGCCACTTTATTTTTGAAGGGTTTTTGATATTTTTCCTAATAACTGGAACAAAACCATGCAACTTCTTCTTTAGACGCATTTTTCTACGACCAAAATTAAAAAAGTTACAAAGGTTTTTCAAAAATCACTAACATTTTTTCATTTTGAAACTTCAATTTTCGGCAACTTTTTGCCACTTTATTTTTGAAGGGTTTTTGATATTTTTCCTAATAACTGGAACAAAACCATGCAACTTCTTCTTTAGACGCATTTTTCTAGGACCAAAATTAAAAAAGTTACAAAGGTTTTTCAAAAATCACTAACATTTTTTCATTTTGAAACTTCAATTTTCGGCAACTTTTTGCCACTTTATTTTTGAAGGGTTTTTGACATTTTTCCTAATAACTGGAACAAAACCATGCAACTTCTTCTTTAGACGCATTTTTCTAGGACCAAAATTAAAAAAGTTACAAAGGTTTTTCAAAAATCACTAACATTTTTTCATTTTGAAACTTCAATTTTCGGCAACTTTTTGCCACTTTATTTTTGAAGGGTTTTTGACATTTTTCCTAATAACTGGAACAAAACCATGCAACTTCTTCTTTAGACGCATTTTTCTAGGACCAAAATTAAAAAAGTTACAAAGGTTTTTCAAAAATCACTAACATTTTTTCATTTTGAAACTTCAATTTTCGGCAACTTTTTGCCACTTTATTTTTGAAGGGTTTTTGATATTTTTCCTAATATGTGGAACAAAACCATGCAACTTCTTCTTTAGACGCATTTTTCTAGGACCAAAATTAAAAAAGTTACAAAGGTTTTTCAAAAATCACTAACATTTTTTCATTTTGAAACTTCAATTTTCGGCAACTTTTTGCCACTTTATTTTTGAAGGGTTTTTGACATTTTTCCTAATAACTGGAACAAAACCATGCAACTTCTTCTTTAGACGCATTTTTCTAGGACCAAAATTAAAAAAGTTACAAAGGTTTTTCAAAAATCACTAACATTTTTTCATTTTGAAACTTCAATTTTCGGCAACTTTTTGCCACTTTATTTTTGAAGGGTTTTTGATATTTTTCCTAATAACTGGAACAAAACCATGCAACTTCTTCTTTAGACGCATTTTTCTAGGACCAAAATTAAAAAAGTTACAAAGGTTTTTCAAAAATCACTAACATTTTTTCATTTTGAAACTTCAATTTTCGGCAACTTTTTGCCACTTTATTTTTGAAGGGTTTTTGACATTTTTCCTAATAACTGGAACAAAACCATGCAACTTCTTCTTTAGACGCATTTTTCTAGGACCAAAATTAAAAAAGTTACAAAGGTTTTTCAAAAATCACTAACATTTTTTCATTTTGAAACTTCAATTTTCGGCAACTTTTTGCCACTTTATTTTTGAAGGGTTTTTGATATTTTTCCTAATATGTGGAACAAAACCATGCAACTTCTTCTTTAGACGCATTTTTCTAGGACCAAAATTAAAAAAGTTACAAAGGTTTTTCAAAAATCACTAACATTTTTTCATTTTGAAACTTCAATTTTCGGCAACTTTTTGCCACTTTATTTTTGAAGGGTTTTTGACATTTTTCCTAATAACTGGAACAAAACCATGCAACTTCTTCTTTAGACGCATTTTTCTAGGACCAAAATTAAAAAAGTTACAAAGGTTTTTCAAAAATCACTAACATTTTTTCATTTTGAAACTTCAATTTTCGGCAACTTTTTGCCACTTTATTTTTGAAGGGTTTTTGATATTTTTCCTAATATGTGGAACAAAACCATGCAACTTCTTCTTTAGACGCATTTTTCTAGGACCAAAATTAAAAAAGTTACAAAGGTTTTTCAAAAATCACTAACATTTTTTCATTTTGAAACTTCAATTTTCGGCAACTTTTTGCCACTTTATTTTTGAAGGGTTTTTGATATTTTTCCTAACAACTGGACCAAAACCATGCAACTTCTTCTTTAGACGCATTTTTCTAGGACCAAAATTAAAAAAGTTACAAAGGTTTTTCAAAAATCACTAACATTTTTTCATTTTGAAACTTCAATTTTCGGCAACTTTTTGCCACTTTATTTTTGAAGGGTTTTTGACATTTTTCCTAATATGTGGAACAAAACCATGCAACTTCTTCTTTAGACGCATTTTTCTAGGACCAAAATTAAAAAAGTTACAAAGGTTTTTCAAAAATCACTAACATTTTTTCATTTTGAAACTTCAATTTTCGGCAACTTTTTGCCACTTTATTTTTGAAGGGTTTTTGACATTTTTCCTAATAACTGGAACAAAACCATGCAACTTCTTCTTTAGACGCATTTTTCTAGGACCAAAATTAAAAAAGTTACAAAGGTTTTTCAAAAATCACTAACATTTTTTCATTTTGAAACTTCAATTTTCGGCAACTTTTTGCCACTTTATTTTTGAAGGGTTTTTGACATTTTTCCTAATAACTGGAACAAAACCATGCAACTTCTTCTTTAGACGCATTTTTCTAGGACCAAAATTAAAAAAGTTACAAAGGTTTTTCAAAAATCACTAACATTTTTTCATTTTGAAACTTCAATTTTCGGCAACTTTTTGCCACTTTATTTTTGAAGGGTTTTTGACATTTTTCCTAATAACTGGAACAAAACCATGCAACTTCTTCTTTAGACGCATTTTTCTAGGACCAAAATTAAAAAAGTTACAAAGGTTTTTCAAAAATCACTAACATTTTTTCATTTTGAAACTTCAATTTTCGGCAACTTTTTGCCACTTTATTTTTGAAGGGTTTTTGACATTTTTCCTAATAACTGGAACAAAACCATGCAACTTCTTCTTTAGACGCATTTTTCTAGGACCAAAATTAAAAAAGTTACAAAGGTTTTTCAAAAATCACTAACATTTTTTCATTTTGAAACTTCAATTTTCGGCAACTTTTTGCCACTTTATTTTTGAAGGGTTTTTGATATTTTTCCTAATATGTGGAACAAAACCATGCAACTTCTTCTTTAGACGCATTTTTCTAGGACCAAAATTAAAAAAGTTACAAAGGTTTTTCAAAAATCACTAACATTTTTTCATTTTGAAACTTCAATTTTCGGCAACTTTTTGCCACTTTATTTTTGAAGGGTTTTTGACATTTTTCCTAATAACTGGAACAAAACCATGCAACTTCTTCTTTAGACGCATTTTTCTAGGACCAAAATTAAAAAAGTTACAAAGGTTTTTCAAAAATCACTAACATTTTTTCATTTTGAAACTTCAATTTTCGGCAACTTTTTGCCACTTTATTTTTGAAGGGTTTTTGATATTTTTCCTAATAACTGGAACAAAACCATGCAACTTCTTCTTTAGACGCATTTTTCTAGGACCAAAATTAAAAAAGTTACAAAGGTTTTTCAAAAATCACTAACATTTTTTCATTTTGAAACTTCAATTTTCGGCAACTTTTTGCCACTTTATTTTTGAAGGGTTTTTGACATTTTTCCTAATAACTGGAACAAAACCATGCAACTTCTTCTTTAGACGCATTTTTCTAGGACCAAAATTAAAAAAGTTACAAAGGTTTTTCAAAAATCACTAACATTTTTTCATTTTGAAACTTCAATTTTCGGCAACTTTTTGCCACTTTATTTTTGAAGGGTTTTTGATATTTTTCCTAATAACTGGAACAAAACCATGCAACTTCTTCTTTAGACGCATTTTTCTAGGACCAAAATTAAAAAAGTTACAAAGGTTTTTCAAAAATCACTAACATTTTTTCATTTTGAAACTTCAATTTTCGGCAACTTTTTGCCACTTTATTTTTGAAGGGTTTTTGATATTTTTCCTAATATGTGGAACAAAACCATGCAACTTCTTCTTTAGACGCATTTTTCTAGGACCAAAATTAAAAAAGTTACAAAGGTTTTTCAAAAATCACTAACATTTTTTCATTTTGAAACTTCAATTTTCGGCAACTTTTTGCCACTTTATTTTTGAAGGGTTTTTGACATTTTTCCTAATAACTGGAACAAAACCATGCAACTTCTTCTTTAGACGCATTTTTCTAGGACCAAAATTAAAAAAGTTACAAAGGTTTTTCAAAAATCACTAACATTTTTTCATTTTGAAACTTCAATTTTCGGCAACTTTTTGCCACTTTATTTTTGAAGGGTTTTTGATATTTTTCCTAATATGTGGAACAAAACCATGCAACTTCTTCTTTAGACGCATTTTTCTAGGACCAAAATTAAAAAAGTTACAAAGGTTTTTCAAAAATCACTAACATTTTTTCATTTTGAAACTTCAATTTTCGGCAACTTTTTGCCACTTTATTTTTGAAGGGTTTTTGACATTTTTCCTAATAACTGGAACAAAACCATGCAACTTCTTCTTTAGACGCATTTTTCTAGGACCAAAATTAAAAAAGTTACAAAGGTTTTTCAAAAATCACTAACATTTTTTCATTTTGAAACTTCAATTTTCGGCAACTTTTTGCCACTTTATTTTTGAAGGGTTTTTGATATTTTTCCTAATATGTGGAACAAAACCATGCAACTTCTTCTTTAGACGCATTTTTCTAGGACCAAAATTAAAAAAGTTACAAAGGTTTTTCAAAAATCACTAACATTTTTTCATTTTGAAACTTCAATTTTCGGCAACTTTTTGCCACTTTATTTTTGAAGGGTTTTTGATATTTTTCCTAATAACTGGAACAAAACCATGCAACTTCTTCTTTAGACGCATTTTTCTAGGACCAAAATTAAAAAAGTTACAAAGGTTTTTCAAAAATCACTAACATTTTTTCATTTTGAAACTTCAATTTTCGGCAACTTTTTGCCACTTTATTTTTGAAGGGTTTTTGACATTTTTCCTAATAACTGGAACAAAACCATGCAACTTCTTCTTTAGACGCATTTTTCTAGGACCAAAATTAAAAAAGTTACAAAGGTTTTTCAAAAATCACTAACATTTTTTCATTTTGAAACTTCAATTTTCGGCAACTTTTTGCCACTTTATTTTTGAAGGGTTTTTGATATTTTTCCTAATATGTGGAACAAAACCATGCAACTTCTTCTTTAGACGCATTTTTCTAGGACCAAAATTAAAAAAGTTACAAAGGTTTTTCAAAAATCACTAACATTTTTTCATTTTGAAACTTCAATTTTCGGCAACTTTTTGCCACTTTATTTTTGAAGGGTTTTTGACATTTTTCCTAATAACTGGAACAAAACCATGCAACTTCTTCTTTAGACGCATTTTTCTAGGACCAAAATTAAAAAAGTTACAAAGGTTTTTCAAAAATCACTAACATTTTTTCATTTTGAAACTTCAATTTTCGGCAACTTTTTGCCACTTTATTTTTGAAGGGTTTTTGATATTTTTCCTAATAACTGGAACAAAACCATGCAACTTCTTCTTTAGACGCATTTTTCTAGGACCAAAATTAAAAAAGTTACAAAGGTTTTTCAAAAATCACTAACATTTTTTCATTTTGAAACTTCAATTTTCGGCAACTTTTTGCCACTTTATTTTTGAAGGGTTTTTGACATTTTTCCTAATAACTGGAACAAAACCATGCAACTTCTTCTTTAGACGCATTTTTCTAGGACCAAAATTAAAAAAGTTACAAAGGTTTTTCAAAAATCACTAACATTTTTTCATTTTGAAACTTCAATTTTCGGCAACTTTTTGCCACTTTATTTTTGAAGGGTTTTTGACATTTTTCCTAATAACTGGAACAAAACCATGCAACTTCTTCTTTAGACGCATTTTTCTAGGACCAAAATTAAAAAAGTTACAAAGGTTTTTCAAAAATCACTAACATTTTTTCATTTTGAAACTTCAATTTTCGGCAACTTTTTGCCACTTTATTTTTGAAGGGTTTTTGATATTTTTCCTAATAACTGGAACAAAACCATGCAACTTCTTCTTTAGACGCATTTTTCTAGGACCAAAATTAAAAAAGTTACAAAGGTTTTTCAAAAATCACTAACATTTTTTCATTTTGAAACTTCAATTTTCGGCAACTTTTTGCCACTTTATTTTTGAAGGGTTTTTGACATTTTTCCTAATAACTGGAACAAAACCATGCAACTTCTTCTTTAGACGCATTTTTCTAGGACCAAAATTAAAAAAGTTACAAAGGTTTTTCAAAAATCACTAACATTTTTTCATTTTGAAACTTCAATTTTCGGCAACTTTTTGCCACTTTATTTTTGAAGGGTTTTTGACATTTTTCCTAATAACTGGAACAAAACCATGCAACTTCTTCTTTAGACGCATTTTTCTAGGACCAAAATTAAAAAAGTTACAAAGGTTTTTCAAAAATCACTAACATTTTTTCATTTTGAAACTTCAATTTTCGGCAACTTTTTGCCACTTTATTTTTGAAGGGTTTTTGACATTTTTCCTAATAACTGGAACAAAACCATGCAACTTCTTCTTTAGACGCATTTTTCTAGGACCAAAATTAAAAAAGTTACAAAGGTTTTTCAAAAATCACTAACATTTTTTCATTTTGAAACTTCAATTTTCGGCAACTTTTTGCCACTTTATTTTTGAAGGGTTTTTGACATTTTTCCTAATAACTGGAACAAAACCATGCAACTTCTTCTTTAGACGCATTTTTCTAGGACCAAAATTAAAAAAGTTACAAAGGTTTTTCAAAAATCACTAACATTTTTTCATTTTGAAACTTCAATTTTCGGCAACTTTTTGCCACTTTATTTTTGAAGGGTTTTTGACATTTTTCCTAATAACTGGAACAAAACCATGCAACTTCTTCTTTAGACGCATTTTTCTAGGACCAAAATTAAAAAAGTTACAAAGGTTTTTCAAAAATCACTAACATTTTTTCATTTTGAAACTTCAATTTTCGGCAACTTTTTGCCACTTTATTTTTGAAGGGTTTTTGACATTTTTCCTAATAACTGGAACAAAACCATGCAACTTCTTCTTTAGACGCATTTTTCTAGGACCAAAATTAAAAAAGTTACAAAGGTTTTTCAAAAATCACTAACATTTTTTCATTTTGAAACTTCAATTTTCGGCAACTTTTTGCCACTTTATTTTTGAAGGGTTTTTGACATTTTTCCTAATAACTGGAACAAAACCATGCAACTTCTTCTTTAGACGCATTTTTCTAGGACCAAAATTAAAAAAGTTACAAAGGTTTTTCAAAAATCACTAACATTTTTTCATTTTGAAACTTCAATTTTCGGCAACTTTTTGCCACTTTATTTTTGAAGGGTTTTTGATATTTTTCCTAATAACTGGAACAAAACCATGCAACTTCTTCTTTAGACGCATTTTTCTAGGACCAAAATTAAAAAAGTTACAAAGGTTTTTCAAAAATCACTAACATTTTTTCATTTTGAAACTTCAATTTTCGGCAACTTTTTGCCACTTTATTTTTGAAGGGTTTTTGACATTTTTCCTAATAACTGGAACAAAACCATGCAACTTCTTCTTTAGACGCATTTTTCTAGGACCAAAATTAAAAAAGTTACAAAGGTTTTTCAAAAATCACTAACATTTTTTCATTTTGAAACTTCAATTTTCGGCAACTTTTTGCCACTTTATTTTTGAAGGGTTTTTGACATTTTTCCTAATAACTGGAACAAAACCATGCAACTTCTTCTTTAGACGCATTTTTCTAGGACCAAAATTAAAAAAGTTACAAAGGTTTTTCAAAAATCACTAACATTTTTTCATTTTGAAACTTCAATTTTCGGCAACTTTTTGCCACTTTATTTTTGAAGGGTTTTTGACATTTTTCCTAATAACTGGAACAAAACCATGCAACTTCTTCTTTAGACGCATTTTTCTAGGACCAAAATTAAAAAAGTTACAAAGGTTTTTCAAAAATCACTAACATTTTTTCATTTTGAAACTTCAATTTTCGGCAACTTTTTGCCACTTTATTTTTGAAGGGTTTTTGATATTTTTCCTAATAACTGGAACAAAACCATGCAACTTCTTCTTTAGACGCATTTTTCTAGGACCAAAATTAAAAAAGTTACAAAGGTTTTTCAAAAATCACTAACATTTTTTCATTTTGAAACTTCAATTTTCGGCAACTTTTTGCCACTTTATTTTTGAAGGGTTTTTGACATTTTTCCTAATAACTGGAACAAAACCATGCAACTTCTTCTTTAGACGCATTTTTCTAGGACCAAAATTAAAAAAGTTACAAAGGTTTTTCAAAAATCACTAACATTTTTTCATTTTGAAACTTCAATTTTCGGCAACTTTTTGCCACTTTATTTTTGAAGGGTTTTTGACATTTTTCCTAATAACTGGAACAAAACCATGCAACTTCTTCTTTAGACGCATTTTTCTAGGACCAAAATTAAAAAAGTTACAAAGGTTTTTCAAAAATCACTAACATTTTTTCATTTTGAAACTTCAATTTTCGGCAACTTTTTGCCACTTTATTTTTGAAGGGTTTTTGATATTTTTCCTAATAACTGGAACAAAACCATGCAACTTCTTCTTTAGACGCATTTTTCTAGGACCAAAATTAAAAAAGTTACAAAGGTTTTTCAAAAATCACTAACATTTTTTCATTTTGAAACTTCAATTTTCGGCAACTTTTTGCCACTTTATTTTTGAAGGGTTTTTGATATTTTTCCTAATAACTGGAACAAAACCATGCAACTTCTTCTTTAGACGCATTTTTCTAGGACCAAAATTAAAAAAGTTACAGAGGTTTTTTCAAAAATCACTAACATTTTTTCATTTTGAAACTTCAATTTTCGGCAACTTTTTGCCACTTTATTTTTGAAGGGTTTTTGACATTTTTCCTAATAACTGGAACAAAACCATGCAACTTCTTCTTTAGACGCATTTTTCTAGGACCAAAATTAAAAAAGTTACAAAGGTTTTTCAAAAATCACTAACATTTTTTCATTTTGAAACTTCAATTTTCGGCAACTTTTTGCCACTTTATTTTTGAAGGGTTTTTGACATTTTTCCTAATAACTGGAACAAAACCATGCAACTTCTTCTTTAGACGCATTTTTCTAGGACCAAAATTAAAAAAGTTACAAAGGTTTTTCAAAAATCACTAACATTTTTTCATTTTGAAACTTCAATTTTCGGCAACTTTTTGCCACTTTATTTTTGAAGGGTTTTTGACATTTTTCCTAATAACTGGAACAAAACCATGCAACTTCTTCTTTAGACGCATTTTTCTAGGACCAAAATTAAAAAAGTTACAAAGGTTTTTCAAAAATCACTAACATTTTTTCATTTTGAAACTTCAATTTTCGGCAACTTTTTGCCACTTTATTTTTGAAGGGTTTTTGACATTTTTCCTAATAACTGGAACAAAACCATGCAACTTCTTCTTTAGACGCATTTTTCTAGGACCAAAATTAAAAAAGTTACAAAGGTTTTTCAAAAATCACTAACATTTTTTCATTTTGAAACTTCAATTTTCGGCAACTTTTTGCCACTTTATTTTTGAAGGGTTTTTGACATTTTTCCTAATAACTGGAACAAAACCATGCAACTTCTTCTTTAGACGCATTTTTCTAGGACCAAAATTAAAAAAGTTACAAAGGTTTTTCAAAAATCACTAACATTTTTTCATTTTGAAACTTCAATTTTCGGCAACTTTTTGCCACTTTATTTTTGAAGGGTTTTTGATATTTTTCCTAATAACTGGAACAAAACCATGCAACTTCTTCTTTAGACGCATTTTTCTACGACCAAAATTAAAAAAGTTACAAAGGTTTTTCAAAAATCACTAACATTTTTTCATTTTGAAACTTCAATTTTCGGCAACTTTTTGCCACTTTATTTTTGAAGGGTTTTTGATATTTTTCCTAATAACTGGAACAAAACCATGCAACTTCTTCTTTAGACGCATTTTTCTAGGACCAAAATTAAAAAAGTTACAAAGGTTTTTCAAAAATCACTAACATTTTTTCATTTTGAAACTTCAATTTTCGGCAACTTTTTGCCACTTTATTTTTGAAGGGTTTTTGACATTTTTCCTAATAACTGGAACAAAACCATGCAACTTCTTCTTTAGACGCATTTTTCTAGGACCAAAATTAAAAAAGTTACAAAGGTTTTTCAAAAATCACTAACATTTTTTCATTTTGAAACTTCAATTTTCGGCAACTTTTTGCCACTTTATTTTTGAAGGGTTTTTGATATTTTTCCTAATAACTGGAACAAAACCATGCAACTTCTTCTTTAGACGCATTTTTCTAGGACCAAAATTAAAAAAGTTACAAAGGTTTTTCAAAAATCACTAACATTTTTTCATTTTGAAACTTCAATTTTCGGCAACTTTTTGCCACTTTATTTTTGAAGGGTTTTTGACATTTTTCCTAATAACTGGAACAAAACCATGCAACTTCTTCTTTAGACGCATTTTTCTAGGACCAAAATTAAAAAAGTTACAAAGGTTTTTCAAAAATCACTAACATTTTTTCATTTTGAAACTTCAATTTTCGGCAACTTTTTGCCACTTTATTTTTGAAGGGTTTTTGACATTTTTCCTAATAACTGGAACAAAACCATGCAACTTCTTCTTTAGACGCATTTTTCTAGGACCAAAATTAAAAAAGTTACAAAGGTTTTTCAAAAATCACTAACATTTTTTCATTTTGAAACTTCAATTTTCGGCAACTTTTTGCCACTTTATTTTTGAAGGGTTTTTGACATTTTTCCTAATAACTGGAACAAAACCATGCAACTTCTTCTTTAGACGCATTTTTCTAGGACCAAAATTAAAAAAGTTACAAAGGTTTTTCAAAAATCACTAACATTTTTTCATTTTGAAACTTCAATTTTCGGCAACTTTTTGCCACTTTATTTTTGAAGGGTTTTTGACATTTTTCCTAATAACTGGAACAAAACCATGCAACTTCTTCTTTAGACGCATTTTTCTAGGACCAAAATTAAAAAAGTTACAAAGGTTTTTCAAAAATCACTAACATTTTTTCATTTTGAAACTTCAATTTTCGGCAACTTTTTGCCACTTTATTTTTGAAGGGTTTTTGATATTTTTCCTAATAACTGGAACAAAACCATGCAACTTCTTCTTTAGACGCATTTTTCTAGGACCAAAATTAAAAAAGTTACAAAGGTTTTTCAAAAATCACTAACATTTTTTCATTTTGAAACTTCAATTTTCGGCAACTTTTTGCCACTTTATTTTTGAAGGGTTTTTGACATTTTTCCTAATAACTGGAACAAAACCATGCAACTTCTTCTTTAGACGCATTTTTCTAGGACCAAAATTAAAAAAGTTACAAAGGTTTTTCAAAAATCACTAACATTTTTTCATTTTGAAACTTCAATTTTCGGCAACTTTTTGCCACTTTATTTTTGAAGGGTTTTTGACATTTTTCCTAATAACTGGAACAAAACCATGCAACTTCTTCTTTAGACGCATTTTTCTAGGACCAAAATTAAAAAAGTTACAAAGGTTTTTCAAAAATCACTAACATTTTTTCATTTTGAAACTTCAATTTTCGGCAACTTTTTGCCACTTTATTTTTGAAGGGTTTTTGATATTTTTCCTAATAACTGGAACAAAACCATGCAACTTCTTCTTTAGACGCATTTTTCTAGGACCAAAATTAAAAAAGTTACAAAGGTTTTTCAAAAATCACTAACATTTTTTCATTTTGAAACTTCAATTTTCGGCAACTTTTTGCCACTTTATTTTTGAAGGGGTTTTTGACATTTTTCCTAATAACTGGAACAAAACCATGCAACTTCTTCTTTTGGCGCATTTTTCTAGGACCAAAATTAAAAAAGTTACAAAGGTTTTTCAAAAATCACTAACATTTTTTCATTTTGAAACTTCAATTTTCGGCAACTTTTTGCCACTTTATTTTTGAAGGGTTTTTGACATTTTTCCTAATAACTGGAACAAAACCATGCAACTTCTTCTTTAGACGCATTTTTCTAGGACCAAAATTAAAAAAGTTACAAAGGTTTTTCAAAAATCACTAACATTTTTTCATTTTGAAACTTCAATTTTCGGCAACTTTTTGCCACTTTATTTTTGAAGGGTTTTTGACATTTTTCCTAATAACTGGAACAAAACCATGCAACTTCTTCTTTAGACGCATTTTTCTAGGACCAAAATTAAAAAAGTTACAAAGGTTTTTCAAAAATCACTAACATTTTTTCATTTTGAAACTTCAATTTTCGGCAACTTTTTGCCACTTTATTTTTGAAGGGTTTTTGATATTTTTCCTAATATGTGGAACAAAACCATGCAACTTCTTCTTTAGACGCATTTTTCTAGGACCAAAATTAAAAAAGTTACAAAGGTTTTTCAAAAATCACTAACATTTTTTCATTTTGAAACTTCAATTTTCGGCAACTTTTTGCCACTTTATTTTTGAAGGGTTTTTGACATTTTTCCTAATAACTGGAACAAAACCATGCAACTTCTTCTTTAGACGCATTTTTCTAGGACCAAAATTAAAAAAGTTACAAAGGTTTTTCAAAAATCACTAACATTTTTTCATTTTGAAACTTCAATTTTCGGCAACTTTTTGCCACTTTATTTTTGAAGGGTTTTTGATATTTTTCCTAATATGTGGAACAAAACCATGCAACTTCTTCTTTAGACGCATTTTTCTAGGACCAAAATTAAAAAAGTTACAAAGGTTTTTCAAAAATCACTAACATTTTTTCATTTTGAAACTTCAATTTTCGGCAACTTTTTGCCACTTTATTTTTGAAGGGTTTTTGACATTTTTCCTAATAACTGGAACAAAACCATGCAACTTCTTCTTTAGACGCATTTTTCTAGGACCAAAATTAAAAAAGTTACAAAGGTTTTTCAAAAATCACTAACATTTTTTCATTTTGAAACTTCAATTTTCGGCAACTTTTTGCCACTTTATTTTTGAAGGGTTTTTGATATTTTTCCTAATATGTGGAACAAAACCATGCAACTTCTTCTTTAGACGCATTTTTCTAGGACCAAAATTAAAAAAGTTACAAAGGTTTTTCAAAAATCACTAACATTTTTTCATTTTGAAACTTCAATTTTCGGCAACTTTTTGCCACTTTATTTTTGAAGGGTTTTTGATATTTTTCCTAATATGTGGAACAAAACCATGCAACTTCTTCTTTAGACGCATTTTTCTAGGACCAAAATTAAAAAAGTTACAAAGGTTTTTCAAAAATCACTAACATTTTTTCATTTTGAAACTTCAATTTTCGGCAACTTTTTGCCACTTTATTTTTGAAGGGTTTTTGACATTTTTCCTAATAACTGGAACAAAACCATGCAACTTCTTCTTTAGACGCATTTTTCTAGGACCAAAATTAAAAAAGTTACAAAGGTTTTTCAAAAATCACTAACATTTTTTCATTTTGAAACTTCAATTTTCGGCAACTTTTTGCCACTTTATTTTTGAAGGGTTTTTGATATTTTTCCTAATAACTGGAACAAAACCATGCAACTTCTTCTTTAGACGCATTTTTCTAGGACCAAAATTAAAAAAGTTACAAAGGTTTTTCAAAAATCACTAACATTTTTTCATTTTGAAACTTCAATTTTCGGCAACTTTTTGCCACTTTATTTTTGAAGGGTTTTTGATATTTTTCCTAATAACTGGAACAAAACCATGCAACTTCTTCTTTAGACGCATTTTTCTAGGACCAAAATTAAAAAAGTTACAAAGGTTTTTCAAAAATCACTAACATTTTTTCATTTTGAAACTTCAATTTTCGGCAACTTTTTGCCACTTTATTTTTGAAGGGTTTTTGACATTTTTCCTAATAACTGGAACAAAACCATGCAACTTCTTCTTTAGACGCATTTTTCTAGGACCAAAATTAAAAAAGTTACAAAGGTTTTTCAAAAATCACTAACATTTTTTCATTTTGAAACTTCAATTTTCGGCAACTTTTTGCCACTTTATTTTTGAAGGGTTTTTGACATTTTTCCTAATAACTGGAACAAAACCATGCAACTTCTTCTTTAGACGCATTTTTCTAGGACCAAAATTAAAAAAGTTACAAAGGTTTTTCAAAAATCACTAACATTTTTTCATTTTGAAACTTCAATTTTCGGCAACTTTTTGCCACTTTATTTTTGAAGGGTTTTTGATATTTTTCCTAATATGTGGAACAAAACCATGCAACTTCTTCTTTAGACGCATTTTTCTAGGACCAAAATTAAAAAAGTTACAAAGGTTTTTCAAAAATCACTAACATTTTTTCATTTTGAAACTTCAATTTTCGGCAACTTTTTGCCACTTTATTTTTGAAGGGTTTTTGACATTTTTCCTAATAACTGGAACAAAACCATGCAACTTCTTCTTTAGACGCATTTTTCTAGGACCAAAATTAAAAAAGTTACAAAGGTTTTTCAAAAATCACTAACATTTTTTCATTTTGAAACTTCAATTTTCGGCAACTTTTTGCCACTTTATTTTTGAAGGGTTTTTGATATTTTTCCTAATAACTGGAACAAAACCATGCAACTTCTTCTTTAGACGCATTTTTCTAGGACCAAAATTAAAAAAGTTACAAAGGTTTTTCAAAAATCACTAACATTTTTTCATTTTGAAACTTCAATTTTCGGCAACTTTTTGCCACTTTATTTTTGAAGGGTTTTTGATATTTTTCCTAATATGTGGAACAAAACCATGCAACTTCTTCTTTAGACGCATTTTTCTAGGACCAAAATTAAAAAAGTTACAAAGGTTTTTCAAAAATCACTAACATTTTTTCATTTTGAAACTTCAATTTTCGGCAACTTTTTGCCACTTTATTTTTGAAGGGTTTTTGATATTTTTCCTAATAACTGGAACAAAACCATGCAACTTCTTCTTTAGACGCATTTTTCTAGGACCAAAATTAAAAAAGTTACAAAGGTTTTTCAAAAATCACTAACATTTTTTCATTTTGAAACTTCAATTTTCGGCAACTTTTTGCCACTTTATTTTTGAAGGGTTTTTGACATTTTTCCTAATAACTGGAACAAAACCATGCAACTTCTTCTTTAGACGCATTTTTCTAGGACCAAAATTAAAAAAGTTACAAAGGTTTTTCAAAAATCACTAACATTTTTTCATTTTGAAACTTCAATTTTCGGCAACTTTTTGCCACTTTATTTTTGAAGGGTTTTTGACATTTTTCCTAATAACTGGAACAAAACCATGCAACTTCTTCTTTAGACGCATTTTTCTAGGACCAAAATTAAAAAAGTTACAAAGGTTTTTCAAAAATCACTAACATTTTTTCATTTTGAAACTTCAATTTTCGGCAACTTTTTGCCACTTTATTTTTGAAGGGTTTTTGACATTTTTCCTAATAACTGGAACAAAACCATGCAACTTCTTCTTTAGACGCATTTTTCTAGGACCAAAATTAAAAAAGTTACAAAGGTTTTTCAAAAATCACTAACATTTTTTCATTTTGAAACTTCAATTTTCGGCAACTTTTTGCCACTTTATTTTTGAAGGGTTTTTGACATTTTTCCTAATAACTGGAACAAAACCATGCAACTTCTTCTTTAGACGCATTTTTCTAGGACCAAAATTAAAAAAGTTACAAAGGTTTTTCAAAAATCACTAACATTTTTTCATTTTGAAACTTCAATTTTCGGCAACTTTTTGCCACTTTATTTTTGAAGGGTTTTTGACATTTTTCCTAATAACTGGAACAAAACCATGCAACTTCTTCTTTAGACGCATTTTTCTAGGACCAAAATTAAAAAAGTTACAAAGGTTTTTCAAAAATCACTAACATTTTTTCATTTTGAAACTTCAATTTTCGGCAACTTTTTGCCACTTTATTTTTGAAGGGTTTTTGACATTTTTCCTAATAACTGGAACAAAACCATGCAACTTCTTCTTTAGACGCATTTTTCTAGGACCAAAATTAAAAAAGTTACAAAGGTTTTTCAAAAATCACTAACATTTTTTCATTTTGAAACTTCAATTTTCGGCAACTTTTTGCCACTTTATTTTTGAAGGGTTTTTGACATTTTTCCTAATAACTGGAACAAAACCATGCAACTTCTTCTTTAGACGCATTTTTCTAGGACCAAAATTAAAAAAGTTACAAAGGTTTTTCAAAAATCACTAACATTTTTTCATTTTGAAACTTCAATTTTCGGCAAATTTTGCCACTTTATTTTGAAGGGTTTTTGACATTTTTCCTAATATGTGGAACAAACCATGCAACTTCTTCTTTAGACGCATTTTTCTAGGACCAAAATTAAAAAAGTTACAAAGGTTTTTCAAAAATCACTAACATTTTTTCATTTTGAAACTTCAATTTTCGGCAACTTTTTGCCACTTTATTTTTGAAGGGTTTTTGACATTTTTCCTAATAACTGGAACAAAACCATGCAACTTCTTCTTTAGACGCATTTTTCTAGGACCAAAATTAAAAAAGTTACAAAGGTTTTTCAAAAATCACTAACATTTTTTCATTTTGAAACTTCAATTTTCGGCAACTTTTTGCCACTTTATTTTTGAAGGGTTTTTGATATTTTTCCTAATATGTGGAACAAAACCATGCAACTTCTTCTTTAGACGCATTTTTCTAGGACCAAAATTAAAAAAGTTACAAAGGTTTTTCAAAAATCACTAACATTTTTTCATTTTGAAACTTCAATTTTCGGCAACTTTTTGCCACTTTATTTTTGAAGGGTTTTTGATATTTTTCCTAATAACTGGAACAAAACCATGCAACTTCTTCTTTAGACGCATTTTTCTAGGACCAAAATTAAAAAAGTTACAAAGGTTTTTCAAAAATCACTAACATTTTTTCATTTTGAAACTTCAATTTTCGGCAACTTTTTGCCACTTTATTTTTGAAGGGTTTTTGATATTTTTCCTAATATGTGGAACAAAACCATGCAACTTCTTCTTTAGACGCATTTTTCTAGGACCAAAATTAAAAAAGTTACAAAGGTTTTTCAAAAATCACTAACATTTTTTCATTTTGAAACTTCAATTTTCGGCAACTTTTTGCCACTTTATTTTTGAAGGGTTTTTGACATTTTTCCTAATAACTGGAACAAAACCATGCAACTTCTTCTTTAGACGCATTTTTCTAGGACCAAAATTAAAAAAGTTACAAAGGTTTTTCAAAAATCACTAACATTTTTTCATTTTGAAACTTCAATTTTCGGCAACTTTTTGCCACTTTATTTTTGAAGGGTTTTTGACATTTTTCCTAATAACTGGAACAAAACCATGCAACTTCTTCTTTAGACGCATTTTTCTAGGACCAAAATTAAAAAAGTTACAAAGGTTTTTCAAAAATCACTAACATTTTTTCATTTTGAAACTTCAATTTTCGGCAACTTTTTGCCTCTTTATTTTTGAAGGGTTTTTGACATTTTTTCTTTTGACTGGAACAAAACCATGCAACTTCTTCTTTAGACGCATTTTTCTAGGACCAAAATTAAAAAAGTTACAAAGGTTTTTCAAAAATCACTAACATTTTTTCATTTTAAAACTTCAATTTTCGGCAACTTTTTGCCACTTTATTTTTGAAGGGTTTTTTGATATTTTTCCTAATATGTGGAACAAAACCATGCAACTTCTTCTTTAGACGCATTTTTCTAGGACCAAAATTAAAAAAGTTACAAAGGTTTTTCAAAAATCACTAACATTTTTTCATTTTGAAACTTCAATTTTCGGCAACTTTTTGCCACTTTATTTTTGAAGGGTTTTTGACATTTTTCCTAATAACTGGAACAAAACCATGCAACTTCTTCTTTAGACGCATTTTTCTAGGACCAAAATTAAAAAAGTTACAAAGGTTTTTCAAAAATCACTAACATTTTTTCATTTTGAAACTTCAATTTTCGGCAACTTTTTGCCACTTTATTTTTGAAGGGTTTTTGATATTTTTCCTAATATGTGGAACAAAACCATGCAACTTCTTCTTTAGACGCATTTTTCTAGGACCAAAATTAAAAAAGTTACAAAGGTTTTTCAAAAATCACTAACATTTTTTCATTTTGAAACTTCAATTTTCGGTAACTTTTTGCCACTTTATTTTTTGAGGGTTTTTGACATTTTTCCTAATAACTGGAACAAAACCATGCAACTTCTTCTTTAGACGCATTTTTCTAGGACCAAAATTAAAAAAGTTACAAAGGTTTTTCAAAAATCACTAACATTTTTTCATTTTGAAACTTCAATTTTCGGCAACTTTTTGCCACTTTATTTTTGAAGGGTTTTTGACATTTTTCCTAATAACTGGAACAAAACCATGCAACTTCTTCTTTAGACGCATTTTTCTAGGACCAAAATTAAAAAAGTTACAAAGGTTTTTCAAAAATCACTAACATTTTTTCATTTTGAAACTTCAATTTTCGGCAACTTTTTGCCACTTTATTTTTGAAGGGTTTTTGATATTTTTCCTAATATGTGGAACAAAACCATGCAACTTCTTCTTTAGACGCATTTTTCTAGGACCAAAATTAAAAAAGTTACAAAGGTTTTTCAAAAATCACTAACATTTTTTCATTTTGAAACTTCAATTTTCGGCAACTTTTTGCCACTTTATTTTTGAAGGGTTTTTGACATTTTTCCTAATAACTGGAACAAAACCATGCAACTTCTTCTTTAGACGCATTTTTCTAGGACCAAAATTAAAAAAGTTACAAAGGTTTTTCAAAAATCACTAACATTTTTTCATTTTGAAACTTCAATTTTCGGCAACTTTTTGCCACTTTATTTTTGAAGGGTTTTTGATATTTTTCCTAATAACTGGAACAAAACCATGCAACTTCTTCTTTAGACGCATTTTTCTAGGACCAAAATTAAAAAAGTTACAAAGGTTTTTCAAAAATCACTAACATTTTTTCATTTTGAAACTTCAATTTTCGGCAACTTTTTGCCACTTTATTTTTGAAGGGTTTTTGATATTTTTCCTAATATGTGGAACAAAACCATGCAACTTCTTCTTTAGACGCATTTTTCTAGGACCAAAATTAAAAAAGTTACAAAGGTTTTTCAAAAATCACTAACATTTTTTCATTTTGAAACTTCAATTTTCGGCAACTTTTTGCCACTTTATTTTTGAAGGGTTTTTGATATTTTTCCTAATAACTGGAACAAAACCATGCAACTTCTTCTTTAGACGCATTTTTCTAGGACCAAAATTAAAAAAGTTACAAAGGTTTTTAAAAATCACTAACATTTTTTCATTTTGAAACTTCAATTTTCGGCAACTTTTTGCCACTTTATTTTTGAAGGGTTTTTGACATTTTTCCTAATAACTGGAACAAAACCATGCAACTTCTTCTTTAGACGCATTTTTCTAGGACCAAAATTAAAAAAGTTACAAAGGTTTTTCAAAAATCACTAACATTTTTTCATTTTGAAACTTCAATTTTCGGCAACTTTTTGCCACTTTATTTTTGAAGGGTTTTTGACATTTTTCCTAATATGTGGAACAAAACCATGCAACTTCTTCTTTAGACGCATTTTTCTAGGACCAAAATTAAAAAAGTTACAAAGGTTTTTCAAAAATCACTAACATTTTTTCATTTTGAAACTTCAATTTTCGGCAACTTTTTGCCACTTTATTTTTGAAGGGTTTTTGACATTTTTCCTGATAACTGGAACAAAAACAAGCAACTCCTTCTTTAGACGCATTTTTCTAGCACAAAAATTAAAAAAGTTACAAAGGTTTTTCAAAAATCACTAACATTTTTTCATTTTGAAACTTCAATTTTCGGCAACTTTTTGCCACTTTATTTTTGAAGGGTTTTTGACATTTTTCCTAATAACTGAAACAAAACCATGCAACTTCTTCTTTAGACGCATTTTTCTAGGACCAAAATTAAAAAAGTTACAAAGGTTTTTCAAAAATCACTAACATTTTTTCATTTTGAAACTTCAATTTTCGGCAACTTTTTGCCACTTTATTTTTGAAGGGTTTTTGATATTTTTCCTAATATGTGGAACAAAACCATGCAACTTCTTCTTTAGACGCATTTTTCTAGGACCAAAATTAAAAAAGTTACAAAGGTTTTTCAAAAATCACTAACATTTTTTCATTTTGAAACTTCAATTTTCGGCAACTTTTTGCCACTTTATTTTTGAAGGGTTTTTGACATTTTTCCTAATAACTGGAACAAAACCATGCAACTTCTTCTTTAGACGCATTTTTCTAGGACCAAAATTAAAAAAGTTACAAAGGTTTTTCAAAAATCACTAACATTTTTTCATTTTGAAACTTCAATTTTCGGCAACTTTTTGCCACTTTATTTTTGAAGGGTTTTTGACATTTTTTCTTTTGACTGGAACAAAACCATGCAACTTCTTCTTTAGACGCATTTTTCTAGGACCAAAATTAAAAAAGTTACAAAGGTTTTTCAAAAATCACTAACATTTTTTCATTTTGAAACTTCAATTTTCGGCAACTTTTTGCCACTTTATTTTTGAAGGGTTTTTGATATTTTTCCTAATATGTGGAACAAAACCATGCAACTTCTTCTTTAGACGCATTTTTCTAGGACCAAAATTAAAAAAGTTACAAAGGTTTTTCAAAAATCACTAACATTTTTTCATTTTGAAACTTCAATTTTCGGCAACTTTTTGCCACTTTTTTTTTTGAAGGGTTTTTGATATTTTTCCTAATATGTGGTACAAAACCATGCAACTTCTTCTTTAGACGCATTTTTCTAGGACCAAAATTAAAAAAGTTACAAAGGTTTTTCAAAAATCACTAACATTTTTTCATTTTGAAACTTCAATTTTCGGCAACTTTTTGCCACTTTATTTTTGAAGGGTTTTTGACATTTTTCCTAATAACTGGAACAAAACCATGCAACTTCTTCTTTAGACGCATTTTTCTACGACTAAAATTAAAAAAGTTACAAAGGTTTTTCAAAAATCACTAACATTTTTTCATTTTGAAATTTCAATTTTCGGCAACATTTTGCCACTTTATTTTTGAAGGGTTTTTGATATTTTTCCTAATATGTGGAACAAAACCATGCAACTTCTTCTTTAGATGCATTTTTCTAGGACCAAAATTAAAAAAGTTACAAAGGTTTTTCAAAAATCACTAACATTTTTTCATTTTGAAACTTCAATTTTCGGCAACTTTTTGCCACTTTATTTTTGAAGGGTTTTTGACATTTTTCCTAATAACTGGAACAAAACCATGCAACTTCTTCTTTAGACGCATTTTTCTAGGACCAAAATTAAAAAAGTTACAAAGGTTTTTCAAAAATCACTAACATTTTTTCATTTTGAAACTTCAATTTTCGGCAACTTTTTGCCACTTTATTTTTGAAGGGTTTTTGACATTTTTCCTAATAACTGGAACAAAACCATGCAACTTCTTCTTTAGACGCATTTTTCTAGGACCAAAATTAAAAAAGTTACAAAGGTTTTTCAAAAATCACTAACATTTTTTCATTTTGAAACTTCAATTTTCGGCAACTTTTTGCCACTTTATTTTTGAAGGGTTTTTGATATTTTTCCTAATAACTGGAACAAAACCATGCAACTTCTTCTTTAGACGCATTTCTTCTAGGACCAAAATTAAAAAAGTTACAAAGGTTTTTCAAAAATCACTAACATTTTTTCATTTTGAAACTTCAATTTTCGGCAACTTTTTGCCACTTTATTTTTGAAGGGTTTTTGACATTTTTCCTAATAACTGGAACAAAACCATGCAACTTCTTCTTTAGACGCATTTTTCTAAGACCAAAATTAAAAAAGTTACAAAGGTTTTTCAAAAATCACTAACATTTTTTAATTTAGAAAATTCAATTTTCGGTAACTTTTTGCCACTTTATTTTTTGAGGGTTTTTAAAATTTTTCCTAATAACCGGAACAAAACCATGCAACTTCTTCTTTAGACGCATTTTTCTAGGACCAAAATTAAAAAAGTTACAAAGGTTTTTCAAAAATCACTAACATTTTTTCATTTTGAAACTTCAATTTTCGGCAACTTTTTGCCACTTTATTTTTGAAGGGTTTTTGATATTTTTCCTAATATGTGGAACAAAACCATGCAACTTCTTCTTTACACGCATTTTTCTAGGACCAAAATTAAAAAAGTTACAAAGGTTTTCAAAAATCACTAACATTTTTTCATTTTGAAACTTCAATTTTCGGCAACTTTTTGCCACTTTATTTTTGAAGGGTTTTTGACATTTTTCCTAATAACTGGAACAAAACCATGCAACTTCTTCTTTAGACGCATTTTTCTAGGACCAAAATTAAAAAAGTTACAAAGGTTTTTCAAAAATCACTAACATTTTTTCATTTTGAAACTTCAATTTTCGGTAACTTTTTGCCACTTTATTTTTGAAGGGTTTTTGACATTTTTCCTAGTAACAGAAACAAAACCATGCAACTTCTTCTTTAGACGCATTTTTCTAAGACCAAAATTAAAAAAGTTACAAAGGTTTTTCGAAAATCACTAACATTTTTTCATTTTGAAACTTCAATTTTCGGTAACTTTTTGCCACTTTATTTTTGAAGGGGTTTTTGACATTTTTCCTAATAACTGGAAACAAAACCATGCAACTTCTTCTTTAGACGCATTTTTCTAGGACCAAAATTAAAAAAGTTACAAAGGTTTTTCAAAAATCACTAACATTTTTTCATTTTGAAACTTCAATTTTCGGCAACTTTTTGCCACTTTATTTTTGAAGGGTTTTTGACATTTTTCCTAATAACTGGAACAAAACCATGCAACTTCTTCTTTAGACGCATTTTTCTAGGACCAAAATTAAAAAAGTTACAAAGGTTTTTCAAAAATCACTAACATTTTTTCATTTTGAAACTTCAATTTTCGGTAACTTTTTGCCAGTTTATTTTTGAAGGATTTTTGACATATATTCTAATAACTGGAACAAAACCATGCAACTTCTTCTTTAGACGCATTTTTCTAGGACCAAAATTAAAAAAGTTACAAAGGTTTTTCAAAAATCACTAACATTTTTTCATTTTGAAACTTCAATTTTCGGCAACTTTTTGCCACTTTATTTTTGAAGGGTTTTTGACATTTTTCCTAATAACTGGAACAAAACCATGCAACTTCTTCTTTAGACGCATTTTTCTAGGACCAAAATTAAAAAAGTTACAAAGGTTTTTCAAAAATCACTAACATTTTTTCATTTTGAAACTTCAATTTTCGGCAACTTTTTGCCTCTTTATTTTTGAAGGGTTTTTGACATTTTTCCTAATAACTGAAACAAAACCATGCAACTTCTTCTTTAGACGCATTTTTCTAGGACCAAAATTAAAAAAGTTACAAAGGTTTTTCAAAAATCACTAACATTTTTTCATTTTGAAACTTCAATTTTCGGCAACTTTTTGCCACTTTATTTTTGAAGGGTTTTTGACATTTTTCCTAATAACTGGAACAAAACCATGCAACTTCTTCTCTAGACGCATTTTTCTAGGACCAAAATTAAAAAAGTTACAAAGGTTTTTCAAAAATCACTAATATTTTTATTTTTAAACTACAATTTTCGTCAACTTTTTGCCACTTTATTTTTGAATTTATTTTGAAATTTTTACTTATAACTGGAACAAAACCATGCAACTTCTTCTTTACACGCATTTTTCTAGGACCATAATTAAAAAAGTTACAAAGGTTTTCTCAAAAATCACTAACATTTTTTCATTTTGAAACTTCAATTTTCGGCAACTTTTTTGCCACTTTATTTTTGAAGGGTTTTTGACATTTTTCCTAATAACTGGAACAAAACCATGCAACTTCTTCTTTAGACGCATTTTTTCTAGGACCAAAATTAAAAAAGTTACAAAGGTTTTTCAAAAATCACTAACATTTTTTCATTTTGAAACTTCAATTTTCGGCAACTTTTTGCCACTTTATTTTTGAAGGGTTTTTGATATTTTTCCTAATAACTGAAACAAAACCATGCAACTATTTCTTTAGACGCATTTTTCTAGGACCAAAATTCAAAAAGTTACAAAGGTTTTTCAAAAATCACTAACATTTTTTCATTTTCAAACTTCAATTTTCGGCAACTTTTTGCCACTTTATTTTTGAAGGGTTTTTGACATTTTTCCTAATAACTGGAACAAAACCATGCAACTTCTTCTTTACACGCATTTTTCTAGGACCAAAATTAAAAAAGTTACAAAGGTTTTTCCAAAATCAAAAACATTTTTTCATTTTGAAAACTTCAATTTTCGGCAACTTTTTTGCCACTTTATTTTTGAAGGGTTTTTGACTTTTTTCCTAATAACTGAAACAAAATCATGCAACTTCTTCTTTAGACGCATTTTTCTAGGACCAAAATTAAAAAAGTTACAAAGGATTTTCCAAAAATCACTTACATTTTTTCATTTTGAAACTTCAATTTTCAGCAACTTTTTGCCACTTTATTTTTGAAGGGTTTTTGACATTTTTCCTAATAACTGAAACAAAACCATGCAACTTCTTCTTTAGACGGCATTTTTCTAGGACCAAAATTTAAAAAAAGTTACAAAGGTTTTTCAAAAATCACTAACATTTTTTCATTTTGAAACTTCAATTTTCGGCAACTTTTTGCCCAGTTTATTTTTGAAGGGTTTTTTGACCATTTTTCCTAATAACTGGAACAAAACCATGCAACTTCTTCTTTAGACGCATTTTTCTAGGACCAAAATTAAAAAAGTTACAAAGGTTTTTCAAAAATCACTAACATTTTTTCATTTTGAAACTTTCAATTTTCGGCAACTTTTTTTGCCACTTTATTTTTTGAAGGGTTTTTTGATATTTTTCCTAATAACTGGAACAAAACCATGCAACTTCTTCTTTACACGCATTTTTCTAGGACCGAAATTAAAAAAGTTACAAAAGTTTTTAAAAATCACTAACATTTTTTCATTTTGAAACTTCAATTTTCGGCAACTTTTTGCCACTTTATTTTTGAAGGGTTTTTGACATTTTTCCTGAAAACTGGAACAAAACCATGCAACTTCTTCTTTAGACGCATTTTTCTAGGACCAAAATTAAAAAAGTTACAAAGGTTTTTTCAAAATCACTAAAATTTTTCATTCTGAAACTTCAATTTTCGGTAACTTTTTGCCACTTTATTTTTGAGGGAATTTTGACATTTTTCCTGAAAACTGGAACAAAACCATGCAAGCTTCTTCTTTCAGCACGCATGTTTTCTAGGACCAAAATTAAAAAAGTTACAAAGGTTTTTTCCAAAATCCACTAGACATTTTTTTTTATTTTATTTTTTATTTTTTTATTTTTTTTTTTTTGTTGATTATATTTTTTTTTTTTTTTTTTTTGGAAACTTCAATTTTCGGTAACTTTTTGCCTTACTTTATTTTTGGAAGGTTTTTTGTGACATTTTTCCTTTTAACTGGAACAAAACCATGCAACTTCTTCTATTATGACGCATTTTTCTAGGACGCAAAATTAAAAAAGTTTACAAAGGTTTTTTCCAAAATCACAGACATTTTTTCATTTTTGAAACTTCAATTTTCGGCAACTTTATTTCGGCCAGTTTTAATTTTTGAAAGGTTTTTGACATTTTCTCCTAATGAACTGGAATCAAAACCA
>JAVJHS010000082.1:0-25000 GCA_032873175.1 Leptopilina drosophilae | reverse complement strand
TGCAACTTCTTCTTTAGACGCATTTTTCTAGGACCAAAATTAAAAAAGTTACAAAGGTTTTTCCAAAATCACAGACATTTTTTCATTTTGAAACTTCAGTTTTCGGTAACTTTTTGCCAGTTTATTTTTAAAGGGTTTTTTGACATTTTTTCTTTTGACTGGAACAAAACCATGCAACTTCTTCTTTAGACGCATTTTTCTAGGACCAAAATTAAAAAAGTTACAAAGGTTTTTCCAAAATCACAGACATTTTTTCATTTTGAAACTTCAGTTTTCGGTAACTTTTTGCCAGTTTATTTTTAATGGGTTTTTGACATTTTTTCTTTTGACTGGAACAAAACCATGCAACTTCTTCTTTAGACGCATTTTTCTAGGACCAAAATTAAAAAAGTTACAAAGGTTTTTCCAAAATCACAGACATTTTTTCATTTTGAAACTTCAGTTTTCGGTAACTTTTTGCCAGTTTATTTTTAAAGGGTTTTTGACATTTTTTCTTTTGACTGGAACAAAACCATGCAACTTCTTCTTTAGACGCATTTTTCTAGGACCAAAATTAAAAAAGTTACAAAGGTTTTTCCAAAATCACAGACATTTTTTCATTTTGAAACTTCAGTTTTCGGTAACTTTTTGCCAGTTTATTTTTAAAGGGTTTTTGACATTTTTTCTTTTGACTGGAACAAAACCATGCAACTTCTTCTTTAGACGCATTTTTCTAGGACCAAAATTAAAAAAGTTACAAATGTTTTTCCAAAATCACAGACATTTTTTCATTTTGAAACTTCAGTTTTCGGTAACTTTTTGCCAGTTTATTTTTAAAGGGTTTTTTGACATTTTTTCTTTTGACTGGAACAAAACCATGCAACTTCTTCTTTAGACGCATTTTTCTAGGACCAAAATTAAAAAAGTTACAAAGGTTTTTCCAAAATCACAGACATTTTTTCATTTTGAAACTTCAGTTTTCGGTAACTTTTTGCCAGTTTATTTTTAAAGGGTTTTTGACATTTTTTCTTTTGACTGGAACAAAACCATGCAACTTCTTCTTTAGACGCATTTTTCTAGGACCAAAATTAAAAAAGTTACAAAGGTTTTTCCAAAATCACAGACATTTTTTCATTTTGAAACTTCAGTTTTCGGTAACTTTTTGCCAGTTTATTTTTAAAGGGTTTTTGACATTTTTTCTTTTGACTGGAACAAAACCATGCAACTTCTTCTTTAGACGCATTTTTCTAGGACCAAAATTAAAAAAGTTACAAAGGTTTTTCCAAAATCACAGACATTTTTTCATTTTGAAACTTCAGTTTTCGGTAACTTTTTGCCAGTTTATTTTTAAAGGGTTTTTGACATTTTTTCTTTTGACTGGAACAAAACCATGCAACTTCTTCTTTAGACGCATTTTTCTAGGACCAAAATTAAAAAAGTTACAAAGGTTTTTACAAAATCACAGACATTTTTTCATTTTGAAACTTCAGTTTTCGGTAACTTTTTGCCAGTTTATTTTTAAAAGGTTTTTGACATTTTTTTTTTTTGACTGGAACAAAACCATGCAACTTCTTCTTTAGACGCATTTTTCTAGGACCAAAATTAAAAAAGTTACAAAGGTTTTTCCAAAATCACAGACATTTTTTCATTTTGAAACTTCAGTTTTCGGTAACTTTTTGCCAGTTTATTTTTAAAGGGTTTTTGACATTTTTTCTTTTGACTGGAACAAAACCATGCAACTTCTTCTTTAGACGCATTTTTCTAGGACCAAAATTAAAAAAGTTACAAAGGTTTTTCCAAAATCACAGACATTTTTTCATTTTGAAACTTCAGTTTTCGGTAACTTTTTGCCAGTTTTTTTTTAAAGGGTTTTTGACATTTTTTCTTTTGACTGGAACAAAACCATGCAACTTCTTCTTTAGACGCATTTTTCTAGGACCAAAATTAAAAAAGTTACAAAGGTTTTTCCAAAATCACAGACATTTTTTCATTTTGAAACTTCAGTTTTCGGTAACTTTTTGCCAGTTTATTTTTAAAGGGTTTTTGACATTTTTTTTTTTGACTGGAACAAAACCATGCAACTTCTTCTTTAGACGCATTTTTCTAGGACCAAAATTAAAAAAGTTACAAAGGTTTTTCCAAAATCACAGACATTTTTTTCATTTTGAAACTTCAGTTTTTGGGTAACTTTTTGCCAGTTTATTTTTAAAGGTTTTTTGACATTTTTTCTTTTGACTGGAACAAAACCATGCAACTTCTTCTTTAGACACATTTTTCTAGGACCAAAATTAAAAAAGTTACAAAGGTTTTTCCAAAATCACAGACATTTTTTCATTTTGAAACTTCAGTTTTCGGTAACTTTTTGCCAGTTTATTTTTAAAGGGTTTTTGACATTTTTTCTTTTGACTGGAACAAAACCATGCAACTTCTTCTTTAGACGCATTTTTCTAGGACCAAAATTAAAAAAGTTACAAAGGTTTTTCCAAAATCACAGACATTTTTTCATTTTGAAACTTCAGTTTTCGGTAACTTTTTGCCAGTTTATTTTTAAAGGGTTTTTGACATTTTTTCTTTTGACTGGAACAAAACCATGCAACTTCTTCTTTAGACGCATTTTTCTAGGACCAAAATTAAAAAAGTTACAAAGGTTTTTCCAAAATCACAGACATTTTTTCATTTTGAAACTTCAGTTTTCGGTAACTTTTTGCCAGTTTATTTTTAAAGGGTTTTTGACATTTTTTCTTTTGACTGGAACAAAACCATGCAACTTCTTCTTTAGACGCATTTTTCTAGGACCAAAATTAAAAAAGTTACAAAGGTTTTTCCAAAATCACAGACATTTTTTCATTTTGAAACTTCAGTTTTCGGTAACTTTTTGCCAGTTTATTTTTAAAGGGTTTTTGACATTTTTTCTTTTGACTGGAACAAAACCATGCAACTTCTTCTTTAGACGCATTTTTCTAGGACCAAAATTAAAAAAGTTACAAAGGTTTTTTCCAAAATCACAGACATTTTTTCATTTTGAAACTTCAGTTTTCGGTAACTTTTTGCCAGTTTATTTTTAAAGGGTTTTTGACATTTTTTCTTTTGACTGGAACAAAACCATGCAACTTCTTCTTTAGACGCATTTTTCTAGGACCAAAATTAAAAAAGTTACAAATGTTTTTCCAAAATCACAGACATTTTTCTCATTTTGAAATTTCAGATTTCGGTAACTTTTTGCCAGTTTATTTTTAAAGGGTTTTTGACATTTTTTCTTTTGACTGGAACAAAACCATGCAACTTCTTCTTTAGACGCATTTTTCTAGGACCAAAATTAAAAAAGTTACAAAGGTTTTTCCAAAATCACAGACATTTTTTCATTTTGAAACTTCAGTTTTCGGTAACTTTTTGCCAGTTTATTTTTAAAGGGTTTTTGACATTTTTTCTTTTGACTGGAACAAAACCATGCAACTTCTTCTTTAGACGCATTTTTCTAGGACCAAAATTAAAAAAGTTACAAAGGTTTTTTCCAAAATCACAGACATTTTTTCATTTTGAAACTTCAGTTTTCGGTAACTTTTTGCCAGTTTATTTTTAAAGGGTTTTTGACATTTTTTCTTTTGACTGGAACAAAACCATGCAACTTCTTCTTTAGACGCATTTTTCTAGGACCAAAATTAAAAAAGTTACAAAGGTTTTTCCAAAATCACAGACATTTTTTCATTTTGAAACTTCAGTTTTCGGTAACTTTTTGCCAGTTTATTTTTAAAGGGTTTTTGACATTTTTTCTTTTGACTGGAACAAAACCATGCAACTTCTTCTTTAGACGCATTTTTCTAGGACCAAAATTAAAAAAGTTACAAAGGTTTTTCCAAAATCACAGACATTTTTTCATTTTGAAACTTCAGTTTTCGGTAACTTTTTGCCAGTTTATTTTTAAAGGGTTTTTGACATTTTTTCTTTTGACTGGAACAAAACCATGCAACTTCTTCTTTAGACGCATTTTTCTAGGACCAAAATTAAAAAAGTTACAAAGGTTTTTCCAAAATCACAGACATTTTTTCATTTTGAAACTTCAGTTTTCGGTAACTTTTTGCCAGTTTATTTTTAAAGGGTTTTTGACATTTTTTCTTTTGACTGGAACAAAACCATGCAACTTCTTCTTTAGACGCATTTTTCTAGGACCAAAATTAAAAAAGTTACAAAGGTTTTTCCAAAATCACAGACATTTTTTCATTTTGAAACTTCAGTTTTCGGTAACTTTTTGCCAGTTTATTTTTAAAGGGTTTTTGACATTTTTTCTTTTGACTGGAACAAAACCATGCAACTTCTTCTTTAGACGCATTTTTCTAGGACCAAAATTAAAAAAGTTACAAAGGTTTTTCCAAAATCACAGACATTTTTTCATTTTGAAACTTCAGTTTTCGGTAACTTTTTGCCAGTTTATTTTTAAAGGGTTTTTTGACATTTTTTCTTTTGACTGGAACAAAACCATGCAACTTCTTCTTTAGACGCATTTTTCTAGGACCAAAATTAAAAAAGTTACAAAGGTTTTTCCAAAATCACAGACATTTTTTCATTTTGAAACTTCAGTTTTCGGTAACTTTTTGCCAGTTTATTTTTAAAGGTTTTTTGACATTTTTTCTTTTGACTGGAACAAAACCATGCAACTTCTTCTTTAGACGCATTTTTCTAGGACCAAAATTAAAAAAGTTACAAAGGTTTTTCCAAAATCACAGACATTTTTTCATTTTGAAACTTCAGTTTTCGGTAACTTTTTGCCAGTTTATTTTTAAAGGGTTTTTGACATTTTTTCTTTTGACTGGAACAAAACCATGCAACTTCTTCTTTAGACGCATTTTTCTAGGACCAAAATTAAAAAAGTTACAAAGGTTTTTCCAAAATCACAGACATTTTTTCATTTTGAAACTTCAGTTTTCGGTAACTTTTTGCCAGTTTATTTTTAAAGGGTTTTTGACATTTTTTCTTTTGACTGGAACAAAACCATGCAACTTCTTCTTTAGACGCATTTTTCTAGGACCAAAATTAAAAAAGTTACAAAGGTTTTTCCAAAATCACAGACATTTTTTCATTTTGAAACTTCAGTTTTCGGTAACTTTTTGCCAGTTTATTTTTAAAGGGTTTTTGACATTTTTTCTTTTGACTGGAACAAAACCATGCAACTTCTTCTTTAGACGCATTTTTCTAGGACCAAAATTAAAAAAGTTACAAAGGTTTTTCCAAAATCACAGACATTTTTTCATTTTGAAACTTCAGTTTTCGGTAACTTTTTGCCAGTTTATTTTTAAAGGGTTTTTGACATTTTTTCTTTTGACTGGAACAAAACCATGCAACTTCTTCTTTAGACGCATTTTTCTAGGACCAAAATTAAAAAAGTTACAAAGGTTTTTTCAAATCACAGACATTTTTTCATTTTGAAACTTCAGTTTTCAGTAACTTTTTGCCAGCTTATTTTTTAAGGGTTTTTTGAATTTTGTCTTTTGACTGGAACAAAACCATGCAACTTCTTCTTTAGACACATTTTTCTAGGACCAAAATTAAAAAAGTTACAAAGGTTTTTTCAAATCACAGACATTTTTTCATTTTGAAACTTCAGTTTTCGGTAACTTTTTGCCAGTTTATTTTTAAAGGGTTTTTGACATTTTTTCTTCTGACTGGAACAAAACCATGCAACTTCTTCTTCTTTAGACGCATTTTTCTAGGACCAAAATTAAAAAAGTTACAAAGGTTTTTCCAAAATCACAGACATTTTTTCATTTTGAAACTTCAGTTTTCGGTAACTTTTTGCCAGTTTATTTTTAAAGGGTTTTTGACATTTTTTCTTTTGACTGGAACAAAACCATGCAACTTCTTCTTTAGACGCATTTTTCTAGGACCAAAATTAAAAAAGTTACAAAGGTTTTTCCAAAATCACAGACATTTTTTCATTTTGAAACTTCAGTTTTCGGTAACTTTTTGCCAGTTTATTTTTAAAGGGTTTTTGACATTTTTTTCTTTTGACTGGAACAAAACCATGCAACTTCTTCTTTAGACGCATTTTTCTAGGACCAAAATTAAAAAAGTTACAAAGGTTTTTCCAAAATCACAGACATTTTTTCATTTTGAAACTTCAGTTTTCGGTAACTTTTTGCCAGTTTATTTTTAAAGGGTTTTTGACATTTTTTCTTTTGACTGGAACAAAACCATGCAACTTCTTCTTTAGACGCATTTTTCTAGGACCAAAATTAAAAAAGTTACAAAGGTTTTTCCAAAATCACAGACATTTTTTTTCATTTTGAAACTTCAAATTACGGTAACTTTTTGCCAGTTTATTTTTAAAGGGTTTTTGACATTTTGTCTTTTGACTGGAACAAAACCATGCAACTTCTTCTTTAGACGCATTTTTCTAGGACCAAAATTAAAAAAGTTACAAAGGTTTTTCCAAAATCACAGACATTTTTTCATTTTGAAACTTCAGTTTTCGGTAACTTTTTGCCAGTTTATTTTTAAAGGGTTTTTGACATTTTTTCTTTTGACTGGAACAAAACCATGCAACTTCTTCTTTAGACGCATTTTTCTAGGACCAAAATTAAAAAAGTTACAAAGGTTTTTCCAAAATCACAGACATTTTTTCATTTTGAAACTTCAGTTTTCGGTAACTTTTTGCCAGTTTATTTTTAAAGGGTTTTTGACATTTTTTCTTTTGACTGGAACAAAACCATGCAACTTCTTCTTTAGACGCATTTTTCTAGGACCAAAATTAAAAAAGTTACAAATGTTTTTCCAAAATCACAGACATTTTTTCATTTTGAAACTTCAGTTTTCGGTAACTTTTTGCCAGTTTATTTTTAAAGGGTTTTTGACATTTTTTTCTTTTGACTGGAACAAAACCATGCAACTTCTTCTTTAGACGCATTTTTCTAGGACCAAAATTAAAAAAGTTACAAAGGTTTTTCCAAAATCACAGACATTTTTTCATTTTGAAACTTCAGATTTCGGTAACTTTTTGCCAGTTTATTTTTGAAGGTTTTTTGACATTTTTTCTTTTGACTGGAACAAAACCATGCAACTTCTTCTTTAGACGCATTTTTCTAGGACCAAAATTAAAAAAGTTACAAAGGTTTCCCCAAAAATCACAGACATTTTTTCATTTTGAAACTTCAGTTTTCGGTAACTTTTTGCCAGTTTATTTTTGAAGGGTTTTTGACATTTTTTCTTTTGACTGGAACAAAACCATGCAACTTCTTCTTTAGACGCATTTTTCTAGGACCAAAATTAAAAAAGTTACAAAGGTTTTTCCAAAATCACAGACATTTTTTCATTTTGAAACTTCAGTTTTCGGTAACTTTTTGCCAGTTTATTTTTAAAGGGTTTTTAACATTTTTTCTTTTGACTGGAACAAACCATGCAACTTCTTCTTTAGACGCATTTTTCTAGGACCAAAATTAAAAAAGTTACAAAGGTTTTTCCAAAATCACAGACATTTTTTCATTTTGAAACTTCAGTTTTCGGTAACTTTTTGCCAGTTTATTTTTAAAGGGTTTTTGACATTTTTTCTTTTTAACTGGAACAAAACCATGCAAGTTCTTCTTTAGACGCATTTTTCTAGGACCAAAATTAAAAAAGTTACAAAGGTTTTTCCTAAATCACAGACATTTTTTCATTTTGAAACTTCAGTTTTCGGTAACTTTTTGCCAGTTTATTTTTAAAGGGTTTTTGACATTTTTTCTTTTGACTGGAACAAAACCATGCAACTTCTTCTTTAGACGCATTTTTCTAGGACCAAAATTAAAAAAGTTACAAAGGTTTTTCCAAAATCACAGACATTTTTTCATTTTGAAACTTCAGTTTTCGGTAACTTTTTGCCAGTTTATTTCTAAGGGTTTTTGACATTTTTTCTTTTGACTGGAACAAAACCATGCAACTTCTTCTTTAGACGCATTTTTCTAGGACCAAAATTAAAAAAGTTACAAAGGTTTTTCCAAAATCACAGACATTTTTTCATTTTGAAACTTCAGTTTTCGGTAACTTTTTGCCAGTTTATTTTTAAAGGGTTTTTGACATTTTTTTCTTTTGACTGGAACAAAACCATGCAACTTCTTCTTTAGACGCATTTTTCTAGGACCAAAATTAAAAAAGTTACAAAGGTTTTTCCAAAATCACAGACATTTTTTCATTTTGAAACTTCAGTTTTCGGTAACTTTTTGCCAGTTTATTTTTAAAGGGTTTTTTGACATTTTTTCTTTTGACTGGAACAAAACCATGCAACTTCTTCTTTAGACGCATTTTTCTAGGACCAAAATTAAAAAAGTTACAAAGGTTTTTCCAAAATCACAGACATTTTTTCATTTTGAAACTTCAGTTTTCGGTAACTTTTTGCCAGTTTATTTTTTTTGGGATTTTGACATTTTTTCTTTTGACTGGAACAAAACCATGCAACTTCTTCTTTAGACGCATTTTTCTAGGACCAAAATTAAAAAAGTTACAAAGGTTTTTCCAAAATTAAAAAAGTTACAAAGGATTTTCCAAAATCACAGACATTTTTTCATTTTAAACTTCAGTTTTCGGTAACTTTTTGCCAGTTTATTTTTAAAGGGTTTTTGACATTTTTTCTTTTGACTGGAACAAAACCATGCAACTTCTTCTTTAGACGCATTTTTCTAGGACCAAAATTAAAAAAGTTACAAAGGTTTTTCCAAAATCACAGACATTTTTTCATTTTGAAACTTCAGTTTTCGGTAACTTTTTGCCAGTTTATTTTTAAAGGGTTTTTGACATTTTTTTCTTTTGACTGGAACAAAACCATGCAACTTCTTCTTTAGACGCATTTTTCTAGGACCAAAATTAAAAAAGTTACAAAGGTTTTTCCAAAATCACAGACATTTTTTCATTTTGAAACTTCAGTTTTCGGTAACTTTTTGCCATTTTATTTTTAAAGGGTTTTTAACATTTTTTCTTTTGACTGGAACAAAACCATGCAACTTCTTCTTTAGACGCATTTTTCTAGGACCAAAATTAAAAAAGTTACAAATGTTTTTCCAAAATCACAGACATTTTTTCATTTTGAAACTTCAGTTTTCGGTAACTTTTTGCCAGTTTATTTTTAAAGGGTTTTTGACATTTTTTCTTTTGACTGGAACAAAACCATGCAACTTCTTCTTTAGACGCATTTTTCTAGGACCAAAATTAAAAAAGTTACAAATGTTTTTCCAAAATCACAGACATTTTTTTAATTTGAAACTTCAGTTTTCGGTAACTTTTTGCCAGTTTATTTTTAAAGGGTTTTTGACATTTTTTTCTTTTGACTGGAACAAAACCATGCAACTTCTTCTTTAGACGCATTTTTCTAGGACCAAAATTAAAAAAGTTACAAAGGTTTTTCCAAAATCACAGACATTTTTTTCATTTTGAAACTTCAGTTTTCGGTAACTTTTTGCCAGTTTATTTTTAAAGGGTTTTTGACATTTTTTCTTTTGACTGGAACAAAACCATGCAACTTCTTCTTTAGACGCATTTTTCTAGGACCAAAATTAAAAAAGTTACAAAGGTTTTTCCAAAATCACAGACATTTTTTCATTTTGAAACTTCAGTTTTCGGTAACTTTTTGCCAGTTTATTTTTAAAGGGTTTTTGACATTTTTTCTTTTGACTGGAACAAAACCATGCAACTTCTTCTTTAGACGCATTTTTCTAGGACCAAAATTAAAAAAGTTACAAAGGTTTTTCCAAAATCACAGACATTTTTTCATTTTGAAACTTCAGTTTTCGGTAACTTTTTGCCAGTTTATTTTTAAAGGGTTTTTGACATTTTTTCTTTTGACTGGAACAAAACCATGCAACTTCTTCTTTAGACGCATTTTTCTAGGACCAAAATTAAAAAAGTTACAAAGGTTTTTCCAAAAATCACAGACATTTTTTCATTTTGAAACTTCAGTTTTCGGTAACTTTTTGCCAGTTTATTTTTAAAGGGTTTTTTGACATTTTTTCTTTTGACTGGAACAAAACCATGCAACTTCTTCTTTAGACGCATTTTTCTAGGACCAAAATTAAAAAAGTTACAAAGGTTTTTCCAAAATCACAGACATTTTTTCATTTTGAAACTTCAGTTTTCGGTAACTTTTTGCCAGTTTATTTTTAAAGGGTTTTTGACATTTTTTTCTTTTGACTGGAACAAAACCATGCAACTTCTTCTTTAGACGCATTTTTCTAGGACCAAAATTAAAAAAGTTACAAAGGTTTTTCCAAAATCACAGACATTTTTTCATTTTGAAACTTCAGTTTTCGGTAACTTTTTGCCAGTTTATTTTTAAAGGGTTTTTGACATTTTTTCTTTTGACTGGAACAAAACCATGCAACTTCTTCTTTAGACGCATTTTTCTAGGACCAAAATTAAAAAAGTTACAAAGGTTTTTTCAAATCACAGACATTTTTTCATTTTGAAACTTCAGTTTTCGGTAACTTTTTGCCAGTTTATTTTTAAAGGGTTTGGACATTTTTTCTTTTGACTGGAACAAAACCATGCAACTTCTTCTTTAGACGCATTTTTCTAGGACCAAAATTAAAAAAGTTACAAATGTTTTTTCAAAATCACAGACATTTTTTCATTTTGAAACTTCAGTTTTCGGTAACTTTTTGCCAGTTTATTTTTAAAGGGTTTTTGACATTTTTTCTTTTGACTGGAACAAAACCATGCAACTTCTTCTTTAGACGCATTTTTCTAGGACCAAAATTAAAAAAGTTACAAAGGTTTTTCCAAAATCACAGACATTTTTTCATTTTGAAACTTCAGTTTTCGGTAACTTTTTGCCAGTTTATTTTTGAAGCGTTTTTTGACATTTTTTCTTCTGACTGGAACAAAACCATGCAACTTCTTCTTTAGACACATTTTTCTAGGACCAAAATTAAAAAAGTTACAAAGGTTTTTTCAAATCACAGACATTTTTTCATTTTGAAACTTCAGTTTTCGGTAACTTTTTGCCAGTTTATTTGTAAAAGGGTTTTTGACATTTTTTCTTTTGACTGGAACAAAACCATGCAACTTCTTCTTTAGACGCATTTTTCTAGGACCAAAATTAAAAAAGTTACAAAGGTTTTTTCAAATCACAGACATTTTTTCATTTTGAAACTTCAGTTTTCGGTAACTTTTTGCCAGTTTATTTTTAAAGGGTTTTTGACATTTTTTCTTTTGACTGGAACAAAACCATGCAACTTCTTCTTTAGACGCATTTTTCTAGGACCAAAATTAAAAAAGTTACAAAGGTTTTTTCCAAAATCACAGACATTTTTTCATTTTGAAACTTCAGTTTTCGGTAACTTTTTGCCAGTTTATTTTTAAAGGGTTTTTTGACATTTTTTCTTTTGACTGGAACAAAACCATGCAACTTCTTCTTTAGACGCATTTTTCTAGGACCAAAATTAAAAAAGTTACAAAGGTTTTTCCAAAATCACAGACATTTTTTCATTTTGAAACTTCAGTTTTCGGTAACTTTTTGCCAGTTTATTTTTAAAGGTTTTTTGACATTTTTTCTTTTGACTGGAACAAAACCATGCAACTTCTTCTTTAGACGCATTTTTCTAGGACCAAAATTAAAAAAGTTACAAAGGTTTTTCCAAAATCACAGACATTTTTTTCATTTTGAAACTTCAGTTTTCGGTAACTTTTTGCCAGTTTATTTTTAAAGGGTTTTTGACATTTTTTCTTTTGACTGGAACAAAACCATGCAACTTCTTCTTTAGACGCATTTTTCTAGGACCAAAATTAAAAAAGTTACAAAGGTTTTTTCAAAAATAACAGACATTTTTTCATTTTGAAAAATCAGTTTTCGGTAACATTTTGACAGTTTATTTTTAAAGGGTTTTTGACATTTTTTCTTTTGACTGGAACAAAACCATGCAACTTCTTCTTTAGACGCATTTTTTCTAGGACCAAAATTAAAAAAGTTACAAAGGTTTTTCCAAAATCACAGACATTTTTTCATTTTGAAACTTCAGTTTTCGGTAACTTTTTGCCAGTTTATTTTTGAAAGGTTTTTGACATTTTTTCTTTTGACTGGAACAAAACCATGCAACTTCTTCTTTAGACGCATTTTTCTAGGACCAAAATTAAAAAAGTTACAAAGGTTTTTCCAAAATCACAGACATTTTTTTCATTTTGAAACTTCAGTTTTCGGTAACTTTTTGCCAGTTTATTTTTAAAGGGTTTTTGACATTTTTTCTTTTGACTGGAACAAAACCATGCAACTTCTTCTTTAGACGCATTTTTCTAGGACCAAAATTAAAAAAGTTACAAAGGTTTTTCCAAAATCACAGACATTTTTTCATTTTGAAACTTCAGTTTTCGGTAACTTTTTGCCATTTTTTTTTTATCGGTTTTTTGACATTTTTTCTTTTGACTGGAACAAAACCATGCAACTTCTTCTTTAGACGCATTTTTCTAGGACCAAAATTAAAAAAGTTACAAAGGTTTTTTTTAAAATCACAGACATTTTTTCATTTTGAAACTTCAGTTTTCGGTAACTTTTTGCCAGTTTATTTTTAAAGGGTTTTTGACATTTTTTCTTTTGACTGGAACAAAACCATGCAACTTCTTCTTTAGACGCATTTTTCTAGGACCAAAATTAAAAAAGTTACAAAGGTTTTTCCAAAATCACAGACATTTTTTCATTTTGAAACTTCAGTTTTCGGTAACTTTTTGCCAGTTTATTTTTGAAGGGTTTTTGACATCTTTCTTTTGACTGGAACAAAACCATGCAACTTCTTCTTTAGACGCATTTTTCTAGGACCAAAATTAAAAAAGTTACAAAGGTTTTTCCAAAATCACAGACATTTTTTCATTTTGAAACTTCAGTTTTCGGTAACTTTTTGCTAGTTTATTTTTAAAGGGTTTTTGACATTTTTTCTTTTCACTAAAACAAAACCATGCAACTTCTTCTTTAGACGCATTTTTCTAGGACCAAAATTAAAAAAGTTACAAAGGTTTTTCCAAAATCACAGACATTTTTTCATTTTGAAACTTCAGTTTTCGGTAACTTTTTGCCAGTTTATTTGTAAAAGGGTTTTTGACATTTTTTCTTTTGACTGGAACAAAACCATGCAACTTCTTCTTTAGACGCATTTTTCTAGGACCAAAATTAAAAAAGTTACAAAGTTTTTTCCAAAATCACAGACATTTTTTCATTTTGAAACTTCAGTTTTCGGTAACTTTTTGCCAGTTTATTTTTTAAGGGTTTTTGACATTTTTTCTTTTGACTGGAACAAAACCATGCAACTTCTTCTTTAGACGCATTTTTCTAGGACCAAAATTAAAAAAGTTACAAAGTTTTTTCCAAAATCACAGACATTTTTTCATTTTGAAACTTCAGTTTTCGGTAACTTTTTGCCAGTTTATTTTTAAAGGGTTTTTGACATTTTTTCTTTTGACTGGAACAAAACCATGCAACTTCTTCTTTAGACGCATTTTTCTAGGACCAAAATTAAAAAAGTTACAAAGGTTTTTCCAAAATCACAGACATTTTTTCATTTTGAAACTTCAGTTTTCGGTAACTTTTTGCCAGTTTATTTTTAAAGGGTTTTTGACATTTTTTTCTTTTGACTGGAACAAAACCATGCAACTTCTTCTTTAGACGCATTTTTCTAGGACCAAAATTAAAAAAGTTACAAAGGTTTTTCCAAAAATCACAGACATTTTTTCATTTTGAAACTTCAGTTTTCGGTAACTTTTTGCCAGTTTATTTTTGAAGGGTTTTTGACATTTTTTCTTTTGACTGGAACAAAACCATGCAACTTCTTCTTTAGACGCATTTTTCTAGGACCAAAATTAAAAAAGTTACAAAGGTTTTTCCAAAATCACAGACATTTTTTCATTTTGAAACTTCAGTTTTTGGTAACTTTTTGCCAGTTTATTTTTAAAGGGTTTTTGACATTTTTTCTTTTGACTGGAACAAAACCATGCAACTTCTTCTTTAGACGCATTTTTCTAGGACCAAAATTAAAAAAGTTACAAAGGTTTTTCCAAAATCACAGACATTTTTTCATTTTGAAACTTCAGTTTTCGGTAACTTTTTGCCAGTTTATTTTTAAAGGGTTTTTGACATTTTTTCTTTTTAACTGGAACAAAACCATGCAACTTCTTCTTTAGACGCATTTTTCTAGGACCAAAATTAAAAAAGTTACAAAGGTTTTTCCAAAATCACAGACATTTTTTTCATTTTGAAACTTCAAATTTCGGTAACTTTTTGCCAGTTTATTTTTAAAGGGTTTTTGACATTTTTTCTTTTGACTGGAACAGAACCATGCAACTTCTTCTTTAGACGCATTTTCTAAGACCAAAATTAAAAAAGTTACAAAGGTTTTTCCAAAATCACAGACATTTTTTTCATTTTGAAACTTCAAATTTCGGTAACTTTTTGCCAGTTTATTTTTAAAGGGTTTTTGACATTTTGTCTTTTGACTGGAACAAAACCATGCAACTTCTTCTTTAGACGCATTTTTCTAGGACCAAAATTAAAAAAGTTACAAAGGTTTTTACAAAATAAAAGACATTTTTTAATTTTGAAACTTCTGTTTTCTGTAACTTTTTGCCAGTTTATTTTTAAAGGGTTTTTGACATTTTTTCTTTTGACTGGAACAAAACCATGCAACTTCTTCTTTAGACGCATTTTTTCTAGGACCAAAATTAAAAAAGTTACAAAGGTTTTTTTCCAAAATCACAGACATTTTTTTCATTTTTGAAACTTCAGTTTTCGGTAACTTTTTGTCAGTTTATTTTTGAAGGGTTTTTTGACATTTTTTCTTTTGACTGGAACAAAACCATGCAACTTCTTCTTTAGACGCATTTTTCTAGGACCAAAATTAAAAAAGTTACAAAGGTTTTTCCAAAATCACAGACATTTTTTCATTTTGAAACTTCAGTTTTCGGTAACTTTTTGCCAGTTTATTTTTGAAGGGTTTTTGACATTTTTTCTTTTGACTGGAACAAAACCATGCAACTTCTTCTTTAGACGCATTTTTCTAGGACCAAAATTAAAAAAGTTACAAAGGTTTTTCCAAAATCACAGACATTTTTTTTCATTTTGAAACTTCAGTTTTCGGTAACTTTTTGCCAGTTTATTTTTGAAGGGTTTTTGACATTTTTTCTTTTGACTGGAACAAAACCATGCAACTTCTTCTTTAGACGCATTTTTCTAGGACCAAAATTAAAAAAGTTACAAAGGTTTTTCCAAAATCACAGACATTTTTTTAATTTTGAAACTTCAGTTTTCGGTAACTTTTTGCCAGTTTATTTTTGAAGGGTTTTTGACATCTTTCTTTTGACTGGAACAAAACCATGCAACTTCTTCTTTAGACGCATTTTTCTAGGACCAAAATTAAAAAAGTTACAAAGGTTTTTCCAAAATCACAGACATTTTTTCATTTTGAAACTTCAGTTTTCGGTAACTTTTTGCCAGTTTATTTTTAAAGGGTTTTTGACATTTTTTTTTTGACTGGAACAAAACCATGCAACTTCTTCTTTAGACGCATTTTTCTAGGACCAAAATTAAAAAAGTTACAAAGGTTTTTCCAAAATCACAGACATTTTTTCATTTTGAAACTTCAGTTTTCGGTAACTTTTTGCCAGTTTATTTTTAAAGGGTTTTTGACATTTTTTCTTTTTAACTGGAACAAAACCATGCAACTTCTTCTTTAGACGCATTTTTCTAGGACCAAAATTAAAAAAGTTACAAAGGTTTTTCCAAAATCACAGACATTTTTTCATTTTGAAACTTCAGTTTTCGGTAACTTTTTGCCAGTTTATTTTTAAAGGGTTTTTGACATTTTTTCTTTTGACTGGAACAAAACCATGCAACTTCTTCTTTAGACGCATTTTTCTAGGACCAAAATTAAAAAAGTTACAAAGGTTTTTCCAAAATCACAGACATTTTTTCATTTTGAAACTTCAGTTTTCGGTAACTTTTTGCCAGTTTATTTTTGAAGGGTTTTTGACATTTTTCTTTTGACTGGAACAAAACCATGCAACTTCTTCTTTAGACGCATTTTTCTAGGACCAAAATTAAAAAAGTTACAAAGGTTTTTCCAAAATCACAGACATTTTTTTCATTTTGAAACTTCAGTTTTCGGTAACTTTTTGCCAGTTTATTTTTGAAGGGTTTTTGACATTTTTTCTTTTGACTGGAACAAAACCATGCAACTTCTTCTTTCGACGCATTTCTTCTAGGACCAAAATTAAAAAAGTTACAAAGGTTTTTCCAAAATCACAGACATTTTTTCATTTTGAAACTTCAGTTTTCGGTAACTTTTTGCCAGTTTATTTTTAACGGGTTTTTTGATTTTTTTCATATTAACTGGAACAAAACCATGCAACTTCTTCTTTAGACGCATTTTTCTAGGACCAAAATTAAAAAAGTTACAAAGGTTTTTCCAAAATCACAGACATTTTTTCATTTTGAAACTTCAGTTTTCGGTAACTTTTTGCCAGTTTATTTTTGAAGGGTTTTTGACATTTTTTCTTTTTAACTGGAACAAAACCATGCAAGTTCTTATTTAGACGCATTTTTCTAGGACCAAAATTAAAAAAGTTGCAAAAGGTTTTTCCAAAATCACAGACATTTTTTTCATTTTGAAACTTCAAATTTCGGTAACTTTTTGCCAGTTTATTTTTGAAGGGTTTTTGACATTTTTTCTTTTGACTGGAACAAAACCATGCAACTTCTTCTTTAGACGCATTTTTCTAGGACCAAAATTAAAAAAGTTACAAAGGTTTTTCCAAAATCACAGACATTTTTTCATTTTGAAACTTCAGTTTTCGGTAACTTTTTGCCAGTTTATTTTTAAAGGGTTTTTGACATTTTTTCTTTTGACTGGAACAAAACCATGCAACTTCTTCTTTAGACGCATTTTTCTAGGACCAAAATTAAAAAAGTTACAAAGGTTTTTCCAAAATCACAGACATTTTTTCATTTTGAAACTTCAGTTTTCGGTAACTTTTTGCCAGTTTATTTTTAAAGGGTTTTTGACATTTTTTCTTTAACTGGAACAAAACCATGCAACTTCTTCTTTAGACGCATTTATCTAGGACCAAAATTAAAAAAGTTACAAAGGTTTTTCCAAAATCACAGACATTTTTTCATTTTGAAACTTCAGTTTTCGGTAACTTTTTGCCAGTTTATTTTTGAAGGGTTTTTGACATTTTTTTTTTTTGACTGGAACAAAACCATGCAACTTCTTCTTTAGACGCATTTTTCTAGGACCAAAATTAAAAAAGTTACAAAGGTTTTTCCAAAATCACAGACATTTTTTCATTTTGAAACTTCATTTTTCGGTAACTTTTTGCCTTTTTATTTTTAATGGTTTTTTTACATTTTTTTTTTGACTGGAACAAAACCATGCAACTTCTTCTTTAGACGCATTTTTCTAGGACCAAAATTAAAAAAGTTACAAAGGTTTTTCCAAAATCACAGACATTTTTTTCATTTTGAAACTTCAAATTTCGGTAACTTTTTGCCACTTTATTTTTTAATTTTTTTTGACATTTTTCCTTTTGTCTGGAACAAAACCATGCAACTTCTTCTTTAGACGCATTTTTCTAGGACCAAAATTAAAAAAGTTACAAAGGTTTTTCCAAAATCACAGACATTTTTTCATTTTGAAACTTCAGTTTTCGGTAACTTTTTGCCAGTTTATTTTTGAAGGGTTTTTGACATTTTTTCTTTTGACTGGAACAAAACCATGCAACTTTTTCTTTAGACGCATTTTTCTTGGACCAAAATTAAAAAAAGTTACAAATGTTTTTCCAAAATCACAGACATTTTTTCATTTTGAAACTTCAGTTTTTGGTAACTTTTTGCTAGTTTATTTTTAAAGGGTTTTTGACATTTTTTATTTTGACTGGAACAAAACCATGCAACTTCTTCTTTAGACGCATTTTTCTAGGACCAAAATTAAAAAAGTTACAAAGGTTTTTCCAAAATCACATACATTTTTTCATTTTGAAACTTCAGTTTTCGGTAACTTTTTGCCAGTTTATTTTTAAAGGTTTTTGACATTTTTTCTTTTGACTGGAACAAAACCATGCAACTTCTTCTTTAGACGCATTTTTCTAGGACCAAAATTAAAAAAGTTACAAAGGTTTTCCAAAATCACAGTCATTTTTTTCATTTTGAAACTTCAGTTTTCGGTAACTTTTTGCCAGTTTATTTTTAAAGGGTTTTTGACATTTTTTCTTTTGACTGGAACAAAACCATGCAACTTCTTCTTTAGACGCATTTTTCTAGGACCAAAATTAAAAAAGTTACAAAGGTTTTTTCAAATCACAGACATTTTTTTCATTTTGAAACTTCAGTTTTCGGTAACTTTTTGCCAGTTTATTTTTGAAGGGTTTTTGACATTTTTTCTTTTGACTGGAACAAAACCATGCAACTTCTTCTTTAGACGCATTTTTCTAGGACCAAAATTAAAAAAGTTACAAAGGTTTTTCCAAAATCACAGACATTTTTTCATTTTGAAACTTCAGTTTTCGGTAACTTTTTGCCAGTTTATTTTTAAAGGGTTTTTGACATTTTTTCTTTTTAACTGGAACAAAACCATGCAAGTTCTTATTTAGACGCATTTTTCTAGGACCAAAATTAAAAAGGTTAAAAAGGTTTCTCCAAAATCACAGACATTTTTTCATTTTAAACTTCAGTTTTCGGTAACTTTTTGCCAGTTTATTTTTAAAGGGTTTTTGACATTCTTTCTTCTGACTGGAACAAAACCATGCAACTTCTTCTTTAGACGCATTTTTCTAGGACCAAAATTAAAAAAAGTTACAAAGTTTTTTCCAAAATCACAGACATTTTTTCATTTTGAAACTTCAGTTTTCGGTAACTTTTTGCCAGTTTATTTTTGAAGGGTTTTTGACATTTTTTTTTTTTTGACTGGAACAAAACCATGCAACTTCTTCTTTAGACGCATTTTTCTAGGACCAAAATTAAAAAAGTTACAAAGGTTTTTCCAAAATCACAGACATTTTTTCATTTTGAAACTTCAGTTTTCGGTAACTTTTTTGCAGTTTATTTTTAAAGGGTTTTTGACATTTTTTCTTTTGACTGGAACAAAACCATGCAACTTCTTCTTTAGACGCATTTTTCTAGGACCAAAATTAAAAAAGTTACAAAGTTTTTTCAAAAATCACAGAAATTTTTAAATTTTGAAAGTTAAGTTTTCGCTAAGTGTTTTCCCATTTATTTTTAAAGGGTTTTTGACATTTTTTCTTTTGACTGGAACAAAACCATGCAACTTCTTCTTTAGACGCATTTTTCTAGGACCAAAATTAAAAAAGTTACAAAGGTTTTTCCAAAATCACAGACATTTTTTCATTTTGAAACTTCAGTTTTCGGTAACTTTTTGCCAGTTTATTTTTGAAGGGTTTTTGACATTTTTTCTATTGACTGGAACAAAACCATGCAACTTCTTCTTTAGACGCATTTTTCTAGGACCAAAATTAAAAAAGTTACAAAGGTTTTTCCAAAATCACAGACATTTTTTTCATTTTGAAACTTCAAATTTCGGTAACTTTTGGCCAGTTTATATTTGAAGGGTTTTTGACATTTTTTCTTTTGACTGGAACAAAACCATGCAACTTCTTCTTTAGACGCATTTTTCTAGGACCAAAATTAAAAAAGTTACAAAGGTTTTTCCAAAATCACAGACATTTTTTCATTTTGAAACTTCAGTTTTCGGTAACTTTTTGCCAGTTAATTTTTAAAGGGTTTTTTACATTTTTCCATTTGACTGGAACAAAACCATGCAACTTCTTCTTTAGACGCATTTTTCTAGGACCAAAATTAAAAAAGTTACAAAGGTTTTTCCAAAATCACAGACATTTTTTCATTTTGAAAATTCAGTTTTCGGTAACTTTTTGCCAGTTTTGTTTTGAAGGGTTTTTGACATTTTTTCTTTTGACTGGAACAAAACCATGCAACTTCTTCTTTAGACGCATTTTTCTAGGACCAAAATTAAAAAAGTTACAAAGGTTTTTCAAAATCACAGACATTTTTTCATTTTGAAACTTCAGTTTTCGGTAACTTTTTGCCAGTTTATTTTTGAAGGTTTTTTGATATTTTTTCGTTCGACTGGAACAAAAAAAAAGCAAACTTCTTCTTTAGACGCATTTTTCTAGGACCAAAATTAAAAAAGTTACAAAGGTTTTTCCAAAATCACAGACATTTTTTTCATTTTGAAACTTCAGTTTTTGGGTAACTTTTTGCCAGTTTATTTTTAAAGGGTTTTTGACATTTTTCTTTTGACTGGAACAAAACCATGCAACTTCTTCTTTAGGACGCATTTTTTCTAGGACCAAAATTAAAAAAGTTACAAAGGTTTTTCCAAAATCACAGACATTTTTTCATTTTGAAACTTCAGTTTTCGGTAACTTTTTGCCAGTTTATTTTTGAAGGGTTTTTGACATTTTTTTCTTTTGACTGGAACAAAACCATGCAACTTCTTCTTTAGACGCATTTTTCTAGGACCAAAATTAAAAAAGTTACAAAGGTTTTTCCAAAATCACAGACATTTTTTCATTTTGAAACTTCAGTTTTCAGTAACTTTTTGCCAGTTTATTTTTAAAGGGTTTTTGACATTTTTTCTTTTGACTGGAACAAAACCATGCAACTTCTTCTTTAGACGCATTTTTCTAGGACCAAAATTAAAAAAGTTACAAAGGTTTTTCCAAAATCACAGACATTTTTTTCATTTTGAAACTTCAGTTTTCGGTAACTTTTTGCCAGTTTATTTTTGAAAGGTGTTTTTATTGACATTTTTTCTTTTGACTGGAACAAAACCATGCAACTTCTTCTTTAGACGCATTTTTCTAGGACCAAAATTAAAAAAGTTACAAAGGTTTTTCCAAAATCACAGACATTTTTTCATTTTGAAACTTCAGTTTTCGGTAACTTTTTGCCAGTTTATTTTTAAAGGGTTTTTTGTGTGACATTTATTTGTCTTTTGACTGAACAAAAAACCATGCAACTTCTTCTTTAGACGCATTTTTCTAGGACCAAAATTAAAAAAGTAGCAAAAGTTTTTTCCAAAATCACATACATTTTTTTCATTTTGAAACTACAAATTTCGGTAACTTTTTGCCAGTTTATTTTTAAAGGTTTTTTGACATTTTTTCTTTTGACTGGAACAAAACCATGCAACTTCTTCTTTAGACGCATTTTTCTAGGACCAAAATTAAAAAAGTTACAAAGGTTTTTCCAAAATCACAGACATTTTTTCATTTTGAAAATTCAGTTTTCGGTAACTTTTTGCCAGTTTATTTTTGAAGGGTTTTTGACATTTTTTCTTTTGACTGGAACAAAACCATGCAACTTCTTCTTTAGACGCATTTTTCTAGGACCAAAATTAAAAAAGTTACAAAGGTTTTTCCAAAATCACAGACATTTTTTTCATTTTGAAACTTCAGTTTTCGGTAACTTTTTGCCAGTTTATTTTTAAAGGGTTTTTGACATTTTTTTCTTTTGACTGGAACAAAACCATGCAACTTCTTCTTTAGACGCATTTTTCTAGAACCAAAATTAAAAAAGTTACAAACGTTTTTTCCAAAATCACAGACATTTTTTCATTTAGAAACTTCAGTTTTCGGTAACTTTTTGCCAGTTCATTTTTGAAGGGTTTTTGACATTTTTTCTTTTGACTGGAACAAAACCATGCCACTTTCTTCTTAAGACGCATTTTTCTAGGACCAAAATTAAAAAAGTTACAAAGGTTTCTCCAAAATCACAGACATTTTTTCATTTTGAAAATTCAGTTTTCAGTAACTTTTTGCCAGTTTATTTTTGAAGGGTTTTTGACATTTTTTCTTATGAATGGAACAAAACCATGCAACTTCTTCTTTGGACGCATTTTTCTAGGACCAAAATTAAAAAAAGTTAAAAAGGTTTTTCCAAAATCACAGACTATTTTTCATTTTGAAACTTCAGTTTTCGGTAACTTTTTGCCAGTTTATTTTTAAAGGGTTTTTGACATTTTTTCTTTTGACTGGAACAAAACCATGCAACTTCTTCTTTAGACGCATTTTTCTAGGACCAAAATTAAAAAAGTTACAAAGGTTTTTTCAAATCACAGACATTTTTTCATTTTGAAACTTCATTTTTCGGTAACTTTTTGCAAGTTTATTTTTAATGGGTTTTTGACATTTTTCTTTTGACTGGAACAAAACCATGCAACTTCTTCTTTAGACGCATTTTTCTAGGACCAAAATTAAAAAAGTTACAAAGGTTTTTCCAAAATCACAGACATTTTTTCATTTTGAAACTACAGTTTTCGGTAACTTTTTTCCAGTTTATTTTTGATGGGTTTTTGACATTTTTTTCATTTGTCTGGAAACAAAACCATGCAACTTCTTCTTTAGATGCATTTTTCTAGGACCAAAATTAAAAAAGTTACAAAGGATTTTCCAAAATCACAGACATTTTTTCATCTTGAAATTTCAGTTTATCGGTAACTTTTTTTGCCAGTTTTATTTTTTAAAGGTTTTTTTTTGACATTTTTTTCCTTTTGACTGGAACAAAACCATGCAACTTCTTCTTTAGACGCATTTTTCTAGGACCAAAATTAAAAAAGTTGCAAAGGTTTTTCCAAAAACACAGAAATTTTTTCTTTTTGAAACTTCAGTTTTTTCGGTAACTTTTTGCCAGTTTATTATTTTAAAGGGTTTTTGACATTTTTTCTTTTGACTGGAACAAAACCATGGCAACTTCTTCTTTAGACGCATTTTTCTAGGACCAAAATTAAAAAAGTTACAAAGGTTTTTTTCCAAAATCACAGACATTTTTTCATTTTGAAACTTCAGTTTTCGGTAATACTTTTTTGCCAGTTTTATTTTTGAAGGTTTTTTTGACATTTTTTCTTTTGACTGGAACAAAACCATGCAACTTCTTCTTTAGACGCATTTTTTCTAGGACCGACCAAAATTTAAAAAAGTTTACAAAGGTTTTTCCAAAATCACAGACATTTTTTCATTTTGAAACTTCAGTTTTCGGTAAACTTTTTGCCAGTTTATTTTTGAAGGGTTTTTGTGAGACATTTTTTCTTTTGACTGAACACAAAACCATGCAACTTCTTCTTAGACGCATTTTTCTAGGACCAAAATTAAAAAAGTTACAAAGGTTTTTCCAAAATCACAGACATTTTTTCATTTTGAAACTTCAGTTTCGGTAACTTTTTTGCCAGTTTATTTTTGAAGGGTTTTTGACATTTTTTCTTTTGACTGGAACAAAACCATGCAACTTCTTCTTTAGACGCATTTTTCTAGGACCAAAATTAAAAAAGTTACAAAGGTTTTTCCAAAATCACAGACATTTTTTTCATTTTGAAATTTCAGTTTTCGGTAACATTTTTGGCCAGTTTATTTTTGAAGGGTTTTTGACATTTTTTTTCTTTTGACTGGAACAAAACCATGCAAACTTCTTCTTTAGAACGCATTTTTTCTAGGACCAAAATTAAAAAAGTTACAAAGGTTTTTCCAAAATCACAGACATTTTTTTCATTTTGAAATTTCAGTTTTCGGTAACTTTTTGCCAGTTTATTTTTGAAGGGTTTTTTACATTTTTTCTTTTGACTGGAACAAAACCATGCAACTTCTTCTTTAGACGCATTTTTCTAGGACCAAAATTAAAAAAGTTACAAAGGTTTTTCAAAAATCACAGACATTTTTTCATTTTGAAACTTCAGTTTTCGGTAACTTTTTGTCAGTTTATTTTTGAAGGGTTTTTGAAATTTTTTTTTTGACTGGAACAAAACCATGCAACTTCTTCTTTAGACGCATTTTTCTAGGACCAAAATTAAAAAAGTTACAAAGGTTTTTCCAAAATCACAGACATTTTTTCATTTTGAAACTTCAGTTTTCAGTAACTTTTTGCCAGTTATTTTTTATAGGGTTTTTTACATTTTTACTTTTTGACTTGGAACAAAACCATGCAACTTCTTCTTTAAGACGCATTTTTCTAGGACCAAAATTAAAAAAGTTACAAAGGTTTTTTCCAAAATCACAGACATTTTTTTCATTTTGAAACTTCAGTTTTTCGGTAACTTTTTGCCCATTTTATTTTTAAAGGGTTTTTTGACATTTTTTCTTTTTGACTGGAACAAAACCATGCAACTTCTTCTTTAGACGCATATTTTTTCCTAGGACCAAAATTAAAAAAGTTACAAAGGTTTTTTCCAAAATCACAGACATTTTTTTTCATTTTGAAACTTCATTTTTTCGGTAACTTTTTTTTTGGCCAGTTTATTTTTAAAGGGTTTTTTGACATTTTTTCTTTTGACTGGAACAAAACCATGCAACTTCTTCTTTAGACGCATTTTTCTAGGACCAAAATTAAAAAAGTTACAAAGGTTTTTCCAAAATCACAGACATTTTTTCATTTTGAAACTTCAAATTACGGTAACTTTTTGCCAGTTTATTTTTGAAGGGTTTTTGACATTTTTTCTTTTGACTGGAACAGAACCATGCAACTTCTTCTTTAGACGCATTTTTCTAGGACCAAAATTAAAAAAGTTACAAAGGTTTTTCCAAAATCACAGACATTTTTTCATTTTGAAACTTCTGTTTTAACTTTTTGCCAGTTTTTTTTCATTTTGTCTTTTGACTGGAACAAAACCATGCAACTTCTTCTTTAGACGCATTTTTCTAGGACCAAAATTAAAAAAGTTACAAAGGTTTTTCCAAAATCACAGACATTTTTTCATTTTGAAACTTCAGTTTTCGGTAACTTTTTGCCAGTTTATTTTTGAAGGGTTTTTGACATTTTGTCTTTTGACTGGAACAAAATTATGCAACTTCTTCTTTAGACGCATTTTTCTAGGACCAAAATTAAAAAAGTTACAAAGGTTTTTCCAAAATCACAGACATTTTTTCATTTTGAAACTTCAGTTTTCGGTAACTTTTTGCCAGTTTATTTTTAAAGGGTTTTTGACATTTTTTCTTTTGACTGGAACAAAACCATGCAACTTCTTCTTTAGACGCATTTTTCTAGGACCAAAATTAAAAAAGTTACAAA
>JAVJHS010000081.1:0-60000 GCA_032873175.1 Leptopilina drosophilae | reverse complement strand
TCTTCTTTATGTTAACATAATATTTCTGTTAATGAATTCTATGACAAAATGACATTTATGTTAAATTGGTTTTGTGTCAATCGTGTTGTGCCATGAAATTTTATGTCAAATAATGTGCATATTATGTGAATTTTAAGTTAAGTAGTTTTATATGAAATACCTATTTGGTCAAAAAAAAGATTTCGGGAATAAGCATGCGTCTCATTTTGCGATGTGCGTTTTGTAAATCGACCATTAGACTGCACTTCTCCCACCCTGTTTTTTATTTCTAGCGTGCTCTAATGGCATGGGTCACACCTCGGCTGCCTGCCTGCCTGCGCAGGCAGCCGCCACGAGAGTAAGAGAGAGGAGACGGAGATAATTTAAATTGTCTGACTTCTCTACTTTACTCTTATGTATTGGCCACATAACGACCTGCAGGCAGGACAGCCCGAGCTGTGACCCGTTCCAATGACTTTTAAATTTTTTTCGTCCATTTCAACAAAGTGACTTAAGAAGTGGAAGACGTATTTTTTTCTACTCTTTAAACATTTCAATTTTTGCCAGTTCATCTTGGTAACTTGTAGAAAAATAATATTTATATTTGTCTTCAGTTATTATTTATGTATTTAACTTAAATAGTTGCAAAATACATAATTATACATTATGTACAAAAAAAGGAAGTTTATAAAAAAGTGTTAATTTAGTGATGTCGCAAGAATATCTCCGGAACAACAAACATATAGAATCCAATCACGGCCGTGGACACTACACTACAAAAAAATAACGTAAGTAGGTTTTACAAATCAAAATTTATTCGTTACTATTGTTTATTATTTTCACGAAGCAAAATGAAATCACATTAAGTTCAATCTGAAAATAATCTAATGCACTTCTCTAAACAATGAAATAAATTACCCAGGCGCGAAGCGGATGCCGAAGGTTCAGGCGCTGTATAAAGATTTGTCGAGCATTGGTCAATATTATTATATAAAAGGTCTGACGACAAAAATTTTATTTAAGAAACTATTTAAGAAACGTACACAATTATTTAAAAAACAATACTTTCAACATTTATCGATAATTGGTTAGGAAAAATTAAAAACAGGTGGAAATTAATTGAGGCCTCCCTCCAGATCTTAAAAGGGCATACGCGCGAACCACGACGGCCAGGTCAGTTGCCTCGTGGAGATTAAAATTTTGGATTTCGGAAAGTCGAATTTTGGGTATGTCCACGGGGGACTTCGATTTTGGCCAGAGAAAAATTTACGTGCCCTTCTACGATCCGGCGGCTCATGGTGTTGTCAATGCGTCCTTGACACGGTCTTTTTTTTTTTTCTGGGGGGGGCCGGGCGCGTGCGCGGAGAGCAATCGTCTCACGTTCCCCTTAATTGAGCCGCCAGATGGTAGGAAGGGCACGTAAATTATTTCTCAGGCCGAAATCGAAGTCCCCTAGATATCACCAATAATTTCGGACTTCCGAATTTTAAATATTTCATGTACATATCCTTATAGGAAATTTCATTGCGCATCTTTTTTTCTTAAGAAATTTTTGTTGTATCTATTACCGTTTTCGAAAATATAAGGGAAAAACTGTTTTTTATAAAAAAACAAAAATTTTAATTGTTTTTTTTCACTTCAACTTCGCGATTACATCAGTCCAATTCTAAGAATTTCTGTAATGAAACAAAAAAGAAATTACGCCTTTTTTATTTTTATCCTACAAGTGACTAAAAAAGGAAAAATGGATGTTTTAATTATAAATAAAAAGTTATTAATTTTTTATTGAGATATTTTTGCAAAATTCGTAAACTGAATTTTTCACTAAGCGGGGAAGGTTGAGCAAATTTTGAGCATCAAAAAAACTTCCAGCGAAGGGAAAGTTGGTTCATTTTGGTCTAAACAAGTTAGTTTTTCCCGAAAGTTACAGTTCAATATAAACAATTAGTATTAATCCAAATGGCGAATGTTTAAAAGTCGTTGGCGGCTGAACGTCCCAAACGCGCGTATCTCACCTAATAGTAAAGCTGCCTCTACAATTAGAACGTAATACGCAAAACGCGAGAATAATACCATGTATTTTTCTCGCGTTTCAGCGTTTCTGCGTCGAGCGGTTTATCAATTTTTTTTTCCTAATTGTAGAGGCAGCTTAAGATGGAGAGGGGGGGTTTTTTTTTTTTATTGTGTGTATACCATATTTATCGGGTGAGGAAAGCGCCGGCGCTGGGCGTTCAGCCGCCAACGGACTGTTTAACATTCGCCATTTGTTATATTAATTGTTTTAAATTGAACTGTAACTTTCGGGAAAAACTTTGTTGTAGACCCTAAAATGAACAACTTTTCTCTGCTGGAAGTCTTTTTGAATGCTCAAAATTTGCTCAACTTCCCCGCTTAGTGAAAAAATTTCAGTTTACGAATTTGTGCACATATCTCAATAAAAAATTAATAACTTTTTTATTTATAATTAAAACATCGTTTTTCTTTTTATAGTCACTCGTAGGATAAAATAACGCGTATTTTCTTTTTGTTTCATTAAGAAATTCTTAAAATTGGACTGAAGTAATCGCGAGTTGACAGGTGAAAAAAACAAATTAAAATTTTGTTTTTTAAAAAAAACAGTTTTTCCCTAATATTTCGGGAAAACTGGTAATAGATACAAAAAAATTTCATAAGAAAATAAAGAATGCAGGCAATGAAATTTCCTATAAGGATATGTACATAAAATATTTTAAATTTCGGAAGTCGAAATTTTTGGATGTCCAGGGGACTTCGTATTTCGGCCCGAGAAAAATTTACGTGCCCTTTCTACGATCCGGCGGCTCCAATTTAATTACTTTTCAACTGTTTTCGATTTAAAAAACAAGCACCTGTTAAAATATTTTTTTGTTTGTCCGTTAAAAATAATTCCGCAATTTTAAATAGTTTATAATTTTTTGATGGTTTAATTATTTCATCTATCCACTTGCATATTTTGAATAGCTTATTTCTTAAAAGTTTATTGTTAGACAGAGTTTCAACTTCTGGTCGTAAAAAAAAATATTAAAAAATTTTTTCTCATTGAAGAGTTAAAGGTTCTAGAGATATGCCCACATTAAAATTTTATTTATTTGAAATTTTATTTGATATATAATTGTTTATTTACGTGAATTATTCATGTGACATTAAATACGCAATTCACTCGAATTCTCATGTGACATAACCTTCAAATCTTCAAAATGTCATATTTTAAAAATTTTTCATTTATCGAAATTTTATTTTGTCCATTTACTCGAATTAGTATAATGACAATGAACAGTTAGTATAAGGGAGACCGAATACTGACCATGCAAATTTTGTATTGAATGGTGGGACAGATTTCGGTACCTATATAGTAGGTGAAAAAATATCGAAAGTAACACCAGCCGCTGTTTGGTGGGTTTAAATTGAAGGGCTACATAAAATAAGGGGGACGAACGCGGAGACTTGGAAGGGATACTATCAGTCAGGTAGCAGTGAGAAAGCCTTGAGCCGCTCGCTGCTACACCCTGAGCTTGATATTATCCCTTCCAAGTCTCGGGTTCGTCCCCTTATTTTATGTAGCCTTCAATTGTTGACTATGAGAAGCACAAAACATACACGGAGGAAAACTTTGTTCCTTATGTTTTACCGCAATTTTTCAGTAAAGTTAGGATATAGTGGGCAATATAACAGTAATTTTTATTAATTTTTAAATTATTTTTTCAGGAATAATATTTAAATATTTAATGTCATATCTTTATTTCTTATAAAACTAGTACTGTAAAAAGTTAAAAATAAAAATTGAAACTAAAACGTTTAATAAAAATTAAATAAAATTTTAACTGTTTCTTTTTCAATATCTCCTTGATGGGCACTAACGTTTCAGAAATAGTGATGGCACTTCGAGCGTGGAGTCTCGTCTTCGAAAAACTGAGAATCTTACGAGAAAAAACAATTTAAAACAATTGAATGTGATATTTTCATCTCTTTTCTTTTATGAAAGGGAACCGAAGAGTCTCGTCCGTGTATCACTAGTTTCAGGAAACAGTTCGGTAAAACTTTCTTGACTTGACTCGAGTGTCAGTTTTTAGGAATAGTTCGGTAAAACTTCCTTGACTTGACTGAATTGTTATTTTTTAGGGATTGAAATCACTTTTTTAAATGCCCCAGTAGTAAAAAAAAAACTTGACATTATATAGTTAGTTGTTTTCTAACTTATTTTGTTACTAATTAACTAATAAATATTAATAATGTTCATTTATATGCAGGAAACCGCTTCTGAAACGAAACTAAATAAAAAATTACGGTTCCTTTTAGTCCTTAACTTAAATAATCCAAAATCAAAAGTATTCAAAATATTGATATCCTTACGTAACTTACGTGGAATAATCGATTTTTACGTATACTTACGGAAATAATCCAAACGTATATGTATCTCTACGTAAATGATCAAACTTCACATAACTCACGTAACTAGAATAACTTAAACAGTCACCGTAAATGATTCAAAACTTACGTTACATTATTCAAGATGCATCAAAGTTGCATAACTTACGTAACTATTATCACCTTACGCAATTAAAAAGAACTTACTTTAGTTTGGACCAATTTACATAAGTTACTGTAGTTACGTTATTTAGTCTGGAGTTATGTAACTATAGTAGCTTTCCTTTTAAGGGGGCAACTCGCAGTTTGGTAAACGTCAAAAAATAAATACATTTTTTTCAAGAATTTTTTTCTTGTTAAACCATAAAACTTTTTTTTAAATAATCGATTTTTTTCTAAAAGAAATACATTCTATTCAGATTTGAGTTAACAAAAAAAGAAGTTAAATGCTATTAAGAAGAATTCCAAAATTATGTACACTGAAAAAAAAATTTTAATTTGAATCAAGGAAAATTTGAATTGGTTGAAATATAACTATCGGGGAATTGATATGATCGATCCAATTATTGCGATTCGCTACAAGAAATTGATTTTCTTGACATAGTATACTTGGTTGGAGAGCATATGTTCTTGATCACAACGACAAAATATGGAATTCAATCAAGAAATTAAGTAACATTTTAAGAAATGCAGAATATATTAATTCAATAACCCCCCTCCCTCATCCGATCATTTTCTACTACGTAGTTCAAACATTTTTATTACACGGGAGAAAATTTATTCCTGAATAAGATATTTTACCGAACTCTTGTTCGGTTTAAAACCTGGGATGAAGTGTGTCAAAACTGTAATTTTTAAGGAACAGGACTGTTTAAAAGCAATTGCATTGAAATAATAATGTAAAAAGAATTAAATCTTACGGTACATGTATTAGCCCTTCACTTACAGTTCGGTTAACAACGGTTGGGGTAAAGCATACACTATACTCAGTTTTATTGAAAGTTGAGTAATTCGTAAGGTAATGTGTTCGGTAAATATTTTATTTATTGTATAGTTTCAGTAAAACGTAGGGTAAGTGTTCACTATACTTATTTTTATTGAAAGTTCAGTAAAAACGTAAGGTACAATGTTCGGTATAATTTATAATTCATTGAATTACTTAATAGCTCGGTAAAACTTGATGAATAAAAAATAAAAAAATAATGTCCATTGCAGTAGTTCTAAATAGCAATACTGCCGTAAATCTCACTCTACCTACTTTTTAATCACTACCTAAACCTCTATCAATTATCCACGACCAAATACTGGGTATATTACATTACACATGCCTACAAGTACATTCTAAACGCATAACCGCTTGCGAGAAAGATCCAAATTAATAAACAATAATTGTGAAAAATAAAAGAATCAATATCCATATTAAATCCATGTTACTGAATAATTTTCTAACTATAATTAAGGTCAATTTATTAAAATAGTTTCCAAATTATGTTTTAATTGTTATAAAGAAAAATGTTTAAATTTGTATTTTATGTGATCAAACAATAGTTTATTTTAAAATTCTTATTGATCCCATATTTTTATCAAAAAAGATTAAAAATTATCAATTTCAGAGTTATTGTTACTTTATAAAATCAGGTCCGTCCCTCGAAAGATTAGTTATCGTTTTAGTTTTCTAGATGGCACGAAAATTAAATTAACAAAGTGACTTTAATTTCAAAGTCGACACGAAACTAAACTAATAAAGTGTATTTTAGTTTCCGTGACAACTCGAAACAAAAGATTAAAGAACATAATTTTTTAGTGTCAAACAAAAAAAAAATTGGTTTGTCCCCTGTCTTACGTAACTAGAGCAACTTAAGTAATTAAAAGTAAGTTTTTTTACGCAACCCAGAGTAAATTTCGTAACTAAATTAACTTACATAACTAAAGGAAAAATACTAAAATTACATTAACCAGACTAAATAACTGAACTACAGTAAACTTATGTAAATGGTAAAACTTACGTAAAATCTTTTAATATGCGTAAGGTGTTAAAGTTACGTAATTTATGCAACTTTTTGGATCATTTGCATACGTTACAATATAAGTATCATCATTTACGTAACTTGCGTAAGTTATTCTAGTATACGTGACTTATGTAAGTTTGATCTTCTACGTAAATTACACATACGTAAGTTACGTAAAATTGATTATTTTATTTACTGTAGGTTACGTAAACTCGATTATTTTCGTAATTTTTGTAAAGTTATTTTACTTACGTAACTCACGTGAAGGATCCAACTTACGATCAGTTAACGTAAAATTTATAAATTACGTAAGTTATTCAAGTTACGTAACCTTTACTTAAGTTGGAACATTTTCGTAAGTTACTGTACCTTGTATACTGTTATTTTTTCCTCTTGTTTACGTCACATACGTAACTTGCTGTAATTATGTAAATTAAAAATGTAAAAATATAAAAACAATTTTTTTTCTGTGATTATCACTAAATTATTATGTTTTTCATTCTTTTTTGCTTCGAGTCGACACGAAAATTAAAAGTTTCAAATACTATTGTTTTTTGGATTTAATTAAGTAACAACAACGAAAAGTTCATTTTCTATTTAATTTCGTTTCATAAGCGAGTTCTGCTATAAATGAAATTAATTAAGTAATAGTTAATGAGTACAAATAAGTTAAAAAAAACTAACTATTAACGTCAAAGTTTTTTTTTTACTACGGGGCATTTAAAAAAGTATTTTTCAAATCCTGAAAATTAACAATTCAAGCAAGTCAAGGAAGTTTTAACCGAACTATTCCTCGAAAACTTACACACGAGTCAAGTCAAGAAAGTTTGTAAAACCGAACTGATCCTGAAACGTTAGTGACCATCAAGGAAGTGTTCAACAAGAAACATTAAAATTCTTATTTAATTTTTATTAAACGTTTCAGTATCGATTTTGTTTTTCACTTTTACAGTACTAGTTTGTAAAAAATAAAGATATGAACATTAAATTTTGAATATTATTCATGAAAAAATAATTTAAAAAATTATTAAAAATTACTGATAAATGCTACTATATCCCAACATTACTGGAAAATTCGGCAAAATATGAGGAACAAATAATCTCCGGGTATTTAATTAATTATAAACATTTAAAGTTTTTTATATAAATAATTAAACAATTAGTAATTTACATAATATTATCATTTTAATTTATATACATATCACAAATACGAGACCAATGTGACCTGACATAATAGCTTAGTTGGTTTGGAGCGACCGGCTTTGCGGGTGGTGCTGAGCGAGGTTACTCGCGCCCTCCGTCTGGCCGGTGATTTTTTTCCCGACAGGTGATATATTCCGCGCGGGAGGTTTGACGTTTAGGGTTCGACGGTGTGCATTGTCGATTATTTTCTGATGCCTACCGCCGAAACTATACTTACGATAAACCAGTTGTAACCAGAAGAGGTTTTTCTACAGTTTATCCCTCTTCTCTGTCGAGAAAACCCAATTTACTGGTGGTCCAGGCAAATTCGAGTACTCCTATCTTCCGAAAGTCGCACTGTAGGCGCATTAGGTTAAATAAATTTGGAACTATTTATAGAATGGTTATGCTTAAACCCAAAAAGTATCATCAGTGACTCTTGTCGAGAGCGTACGGGCCCTATATTGGCAGGAGTATAAATTGAAAAAAAAAATAACAACAAATGTACAATGAAAGAAATTTTTCCACTGTCGGAGGAATCGAACCCGGGTGCACGCGTCAGAAAGCCGTAACCGTTGCCACTATGCCATTCAAGTTTCAATGGTTAGTTATCAAAAACTGCTATTTGAAGTGCACATCGCATTTAGAAAGAAAAATATTTTCTTTGGATCAAGAACACCGACATTGTGTTAAAGAAAAAAAAAGTTACAAAGGAAATGAATGAAAATAATTTGATTTACGAAACACGAATTCTCTAGACAATACTTTACTTATTTCGCTTAAGAACGTAATATTCTTGATTCAATCCTATTTGGTACTTCGGAGAAGTAAAAAAATTTGACTTGTAATAATATCATATTTACTTCCACCCAAATACTGAATTAGTAATAAATGAACAAAAAAAATATAAAAAATTACCCAATGCTCATAATTACATGCACACAAAGAAATAAATTTCTCTTTTCAAATAAATATGGGAATAGATTCAAGTAAAATTCAGTCATGTAAATGCATTTTACTTGGTTCACTTACATTTTTTACAGTGTACCGTTTAAAATTACGTCCTTCGAAAAAAAGAGAGGTTATGCGGTGACACGCCCAATAACACTATGGAAATCTGATTAGCTCCGAAATTAAAAATCGAATCGGATTTACTTTTATTGAAAGATTATCTAGTACTTACATCGAAGTATTTTAAAAGGAAAAAAATATTTTTATAAAAAATGGCGACCTGTCAAAGTTGAACGAAAAAAGAAAAAAAATTGAACGTTCAACTTTGACAGGTCGCCATTTTTTCAAATATTTTTTTCCTACTTAAATCCTTGCGATTAAGTACTAGATAATCTTTCAATATAAGTAAATCCGTTTCGATTTTTAATTTCGGGACTAATCAGATTTCCATAGATGTTGGTCAACGCAAAACTCTGTTTTTTCCCGAAGGACGTTACTTTAACGGTACATAATTTTGGAATTTCCTTAATAATTTTATAACTTTCTTTTTTTTTTTTTTTTTAAAACTCAAATCTGAAATGATGTACTGTTTACAAAAAAAAAGATTTATCTTAAAAAAAGTTTAATGGTTTACAAGTAAAAAAAATTCTTGAAAAAAAATGTATATTTTTTAGACGTTTACAACTGCTTATTTGAATGTAATGTTAACTATAGTTTACGTAATTTACTCTGGTTGCGTAAACTTACAATTAAATACTTAACTTGCTCCAGTTACATAAGTTCAGGGTGGAAACAATTTCTTGTGATTGTACACTAAATAATTATTATAATGATTTAATTTTTTGTATCGAGTTGTCACATAAAATAAAAATTTAAACATTTTTCTTTTTATAACAATAAGAACATAATTCTAAAACTGTTTTCATAAAATTACCTTAAATATAGTTTATAATAAAATTAATCATACTAATATAGATGTTTCTTTGATATTTATACAACTAATTGTTTATAACTATGACAATATTTTTAACACAAGCGGTGAAATAAAATTCAGATTCATATATAAGGACAGTTGTAACTTTCTGAAGCAATAATGTAAAGCGTGCGATTTATGTATTAATATATGTGACGCTCCACGGTGAAAGGGACCTTAGCTGTTTTTGACAGAACTAAAATTAGAAGTATAAATAAATATAATGACTAATTTTCTTTACAAACTATTAATATTTAGTTCCTTATTATATGCAATATTTTTAGAAAAATATGCTTTTGATGTTAAATAATCAATAATAAATTTTTAATGAAGTTAAAAGTACTCTAAACATAACCTAAAATTCTAAGCAGCTAAGGTCCCTTTTGTCGCGGCACGTCACATATGTGTTTAAAATGTACTGCAGGCAGGTTTAATGAATAAGTATTTGTTCGTGAATAATTGTAGGGGGTTTAGGTAGTGATTAAAGTAGGTAACATGAGCTTTAAGTCAGTATTAGTATAGAACTATTTTAATGACATTCTTTTATATATTTCTTAGGTTTTAAAACGGTTACGGAAAATGACCATTGACCCCCCCCCCCATAGCACTCACAGTCTTTCATCTATAGCGAACGTGATTTGAGTTGTTCTTCATACAGTTTTCCACAAAAATCATCAAATTTTGGCCGTTTTTCGCAAAAAAAGGCATGTACCCCCCTAGCTCTCACAATGAATTTAATTTTTACCGAACATTACCTTACGTTTTACTTAACTTTCAATAAAAGTAAGTATAGTGAACACTTACCCTACGTTTTACCGAACTGTACAATAAATATAAGTTTTACCGAACACTGTCCCTTATGTTTTACCAAACTTTCAATAAGACTGAGTATAGTGGTACATTTACCATACGTTTTACCGAACTGTAAAAAAGAGGGCTAATACGTGTACCGTAAGGTTTATGCTTTTTTATACATTATTTTTTAATGCAATTGCTTTTACATTCCTGTTCTTTAAAAATTACAGTCTTATTGACACTTCATCCCAGTTTGTTTATGTTTTCCACTAATTCATATGTGTTCCTCATATTTTTTTAATATTATCCAAAAAAAATTATTATAGTGTTACTTTCAGTGTTATAATTCTATCAATTGTGAATGAACTGTGTTAACAAAATGTCATTTTAGAAATTTTATTTTTTGATAATTTTAATTTATTCGAATAACCATTTAGTATAAAATCTATTTGTCCGAAATTTCATTTGATATAATTTTCAAACATGCGAACTACTTTTTTAACCCATAATGCAAGTCACAGAAATTTAATTTTTCCTAAAATAACAATAGAAATGAGAAAAATAATTTTATTGTTATTTAAGGACAAATTAAATTTCTGTGACTTGCATTATGGGTTAAAAAGTAGTTCGCATATTTGAAAATTATATCAAATGAAATTTCGGACAAATAAATTTTATATCAAATGATTATTCGAATAAATGAAAATTATGAAAAATAAATTTCTTAAATATGACATTTTGTTAAATTTAAAGGTTTATGTTTCATGAAAATTAGAGTAAATAACGTTTTATGTCACTTGCTACTTCGAGTTAATTAATATTATGATAAACAAAATTTCGATAAATGGAATTTTTTTAAATATGACATTTTGAAGATTTGAAGGTTATGTCACACCCTGTTAAAAATCCCTGCGAAGGATCTTATACAAGGGTCCTGTTCCAGGAATATTCGTAAGATCCTTTGCAAGTTCGTACATAAGAACGCTACTACCCAGGGTTTCCTAATGAACCTTAATAAGATCGATCGTGTTATCCTTTGTACCGAAACAAACAACATAGCATCTTGGGCAGATTCATTTGTAAGATCTTGCATTAACAATAATCTGGAAGTAAAAAACTTAGCTTAAAATCCACGTACAGGATTTCTCTAGGGATCCTGTGCAGGTTTCCGATGCAGGAACTTTAAGCTATTAAATGTTCCTGCAAGGGTACTGTACAGGAACACTTGCAGGATCATCTACAGGAAACTTTTTAATTTTTTAAATGTTAAGTTTTACATGTTTTTTTTATGTTACGCAGCATTTGACAGACATAAACTTCATATTTTTATTATGTTAGGCCCTTATAAACACTGTTGGACAGAAAAATAGTTTGCGCTTTCGAAAAAACTCATAGAAAACCTACTGCGTAGGAGTTAAAAAATATAAATAAATTAATTGAAGAAACAGTATAGGATCTTTTACTGGTCCCTTACAGGATCATTTATTTTTTATTTAAACTTGCAAAGGATTTTACGAATATTCGTGGAAACATTTTTATTTATTTTTTCTTTTTGGGAATATTTTTAAAAGAAAATATTTACAACATATATTATATAAAGTTTACAAAAATTATGATGTTTTATAAAACATTTTCAAATTCTATGGTGCAATATGTGCTTACTTTCTTATGCATTTACAAAAAAAATTATTCAACTTTTTTCTAAATCTATATCTCTTTTCTTTTTCCTACGCTACTCTTCGAATATTTTTTTAATAAATTGTTATTAATTTCCAGTAGAAACGTAAAATAAAATTTGAATAACTGAATGTGTCTTAATAATTTGACAATTAATTATATAGGGTGAATGCGCCATTTACTACAATTTTTAGGTTAAGCAGCCTTTAAAATGAAGAATTGGAGAATTATAATACAAGAAGTAAAGTTTAGGCTATTTAAATTAAAAGCTCTTGTCATTCAGATAATAAAATATTAATAAAAACTTTATAGAAATTGATTATTTGAACAGATTATATAAAAAAAACAAAGATTAAGCCATAACTACTGTCAGCGAATTCCTGCAATAGAAATACGTGTATTTAGAGGTTAAACAAATTTCGTTTTTAAATAATTAAATTAATAATACTTTAAATGTGTTTCTTCACGCACAATTGTATTGAGTAAAGGTAGAAAATAATTTTTTAAATCATTTTCAAATATTATATTATTTTATAATAGTAGAGGAGAGGGCCCCAAGATGGACACACCTCTTCGATTGATGGCTCTAAAATCCAAACCGAATAAGATATGTTAAAATGTTTTATACTAAATGAAAAAATACAATTTATTAGGTAACTTATGGTCACTGAGATAAAATTTTATTTTGAACTTAAACATTTTTTAAAAAAATTTTTTCTAATTGTTAAAAATTTTTTGACCAAAAAAGTGGCCCCCAAGATGGACACCTTCTTAAGAATCACTTTAAAGTGTGATAAATTGAAGATAAACATCCTGTATTAATTTTTAAACTAATGTTTAATCATTTTATTCTACTGACTAGGAATAACATTATTAAAAATCTTAATTTTATAAACTTGAGAATAAAAAAAAATAACATATTTAACTTTAATTTGAACAAGTTAAGAGTAACAAAGTAAGAAAATCTGCAATTCTAAACAGAATCGTTCTAGTCAAAATTCAGACATTCATAACGATTATTAAACGAGTTCAATTTTATTTCTTGACGAAAGCATGAAAATAAATACATTGAAGTGTGGTGTCCATCTTAGGGTAAATGACACCATCTTTTGAAACCCAGAAAAAAATTGTATTCAAACAAAATATTAATAAAATGATTTTAGAATATTATTATATGATAAATAAATAATATTATAACGATAAATACCTATCTCAAATCAAAAATTTAAATAACTTTATCGAGTTGAGAAAAATCGGAAATAAAACTTTTTTTGACAAAAAATTCAGGTGATGATGCGCAGTAGAAAAAAATACTGGTTTTATTTTTCAAATATGCATAAAAATCTTCGTCTATACAAACAACAAAAATAAAAAAATTGAGAAGATGCTGTCACTTTAAACAAAAATTTTATAAGAAATGTCCATCTTGGGGCCCTCTCCCCTAAATAATAGTATTATACAAAAATCCCAGTAATTAGCGCATTTACCCTAGCCCCTTTTTCGAATTAACTTGAAACCTGATGAAGGGCTTATCAAGGCCTCAAAAGTGGCCGTGATAAGTCAATACTGGTCAGGGCAAACCATAAATAGAATTTAACTTAAGAAAATTTCTTACATGGGTAATAGAAAAACTAAGTTATTTAACTACCTTTTATAAAAAAATAAAACAAATAAATCATTTAAATATTTAAAAAATTACGTTAATTGACATACTTTTTTCATACATTAAAAACACACAAACATTATTATAATTGGCTTGTTGATTACATTTTTTTAATTAATCAAACTGCAAAAAGTAACTTTTACACACTTGGTGAGGCTTAGCCAAGCAGAGCACCTAACACTATCAAGAACGTGACTTTTAGGAATTTTACCCCCACTTTACTCATTATATTTAAAAGTTTAAAAAAATTGTATTTTAAAATTTTACAGACAGGAGAATCGAGCAGAAGAAACTGTGCAAGAAATTGAATACAACGATCACGAAGAACAAGTAAGTTCTGTTCGATTTTCTATTAATTAATAAAAAAAATTTTAACAGAAGGAATAATTTATTTTACATTTATTAAATATTATGTATTATATATATTAAACTATCATTTTAAAGGCACTTTCTGGTTAAGAATTTAATTCTTTTATTTTGCGAGAGAAAAATTTTGTACTATATAGTAAAGTTGCTGTTCCAAAATGTTTACTTTCTAGTTATTTTAGTTTGCGCGATAGCCAAATGTGCTTAACATGCCCTATAATTTAGAGATATTAGTCAAATATATTTTTTGAGATAAATATAATAGTCGACTATTTAAAAAATGATAGTTTTGAGAAAAATAACATAATAAGTATGTAAATTACACAGCCACACAAAAAAATGTACCCGAGTGGGGGAATGAAACTACCCATTCCTAACGCATTTTGATGCGCTGAACAAGAATCTGAAGTCTGTTTTGCTCCATCAGGTTTCAGTTTTGACATAACCTCAAAAAACATGGCGGATTTTATGTGACAAACAAACTTTTTTAAATAACGTGGGATTTGCTTGAATCTTGTTACTCGGGGGTTTTTTGGGGTCGCTGATTACGAATTTCAAGTCAGATTTTCAAAATTAAAAATGGCGGATCCAGTATGGCGGAACAAATTTTTGAAAATTTTTTGGATTATTACGAAACTTGGTATCTGGGGGTTCTTGGGGTCGCTGATTACGAATATGGGGTCAGATTAAAAAAATTTTAAATGGCGTATCCAATATGGCGGACCTACACTCTTTATTAGCTCAATATCTTACACAAAAAATGTTTGTTTTTAAATTTTAAAATTTTTTTTGTGTCAGTAGTAGGTATAAAACTAACATATATAATTTTTTTCGAGTGATTTTTTGTTTACGGTTTATAGGTAATTATAAAGCGTTGTAAAGTAATGAAATGATAATGAAAAATTTACTTTGGATAAACAAAATAAAATTTTAAAAAATTAGATGATCAAACTTATAAATATTATTAAGTTAATTGAGGTGGCCCAGAGATGACAACGACCGTCCCCAAACGGAAACTGCGCTTGTCCTACAAAAAGTCTCTGATTGGTAGATAAAAACGTAATTCATTTAGAATCTCTCAATCAGAGCATTTTTTTCGCGCAAGTGCAGTTTCCGTTTGGGAATGGTCGTTGGAATCTCTGGAGGTGGCCCTTGCCCCACAATTCCTCAATCTCCCCTATATTAATAATGATTGAAAGTTGATTAATTTGAATGGCAGTACACACTAAAAGAATTTTGGACAGAATGCAGACTTTACATGAGTAACGATAGAGCTCGCTGCCTCAAGACTCGCAGTTCACTTCAAAAAGCCAAGAATCTACTCCCGAAAGGTAAGCAACAACTTCTCACGGGCAAGCAGCTCACCTTTCGGAAGTACATTCTCGTCTTTTTAAGGTGAGCTGATAGCCCTGTGACAGGAGCTCTTTATTTCGGGCATGAAAAGTCAGCAGCATGCACAAAGTTCTTTCAGTGTAGTTTTCTTAGTTAAGTACAACGGCCACTAACTATAATTGGCGCCCAACTCCTTAACAACTGAAACATAACAACCACTTATCTGTGTGTTCGCCACCATATTGTCTGTCACATTTTCCACTTGTTTCTTGTCACTTTTTTAAATTAGTTTTTCAATACTTATGACGGAAAGTATTGAAAAATTTCGATAAGTATACTTTTCGGTTAATTATCTTAAGGTTATGTCCAAGTTGTGAAATGTAAACAAACCAACATGTAAACAAACAAAGCACTAAAATCACATTTTTCAAAGAGCTTTTTTTCTCACAAAAATTACCATTAGAAAACTTATTTTTACAAAAATGATGAATTAGAGTGTCAAAGTTTCCAAAAAAATCATTTTTGAGTGTGATCAATAAATAGCAATTAGTAAAACAACTAATTCAAATGACCTGTAAAATAGCATTTTTGACGCGTCGCGAAAAATAAACAGTTTGAGTATATCAACCGCACTGACGATGAAGAAGTCTCATATCAGCGATTGGATCTTCAACATGTGGAAAGGGAAATTTTTCCCTTTCCTCCATGAAATTACAAGGAGAAAGGGTAAAAACTTCTTCATCGTCCGTGCGGTTGATATAGTCAAACACTTTAATTTTTCGCGATGTCAGACGATTGCTCTACGCGCACGCGCAGACTGTGTCAAGGACGCATTGAAAACACTATGCAAAAACACACATTTTGTTATACTTTGAAACTCACTTATTTTCACATACTTTCAGGTATAATAGGTATAGATACCAAATTCAACACTTCAATTTATCATTTTCATAAAAAAACTGTAAATTTCTATTCATTTACGAAAATGTGATGGTCGAAAAAATCCTCAATATTCGGTCTTCTACTATTGCTTTTTTTCGACCATCACATTTTCGTAAATAAATAGAAATTTACAGTTTTTTTTATGAAAATGGTAAATTGAAGTGTTGAATTTGGTATCTATACCTATTATACCTGAAAGTATGTGAAAATAAGTGAGTTTCAAACTATAACAAAATGTGTGTGTTTTTGCATAGTGTTGTCAATGCGTCCTTGACACGGTCTGCGCGTGCGCGTAGAGCAATCGTCTGACATCGCGAAAAATTAAAGTGTTTGACTATATCAACCGCACGGACGATGAAAAAGTTTTACCCTTTCTCCTTGTAATTTCATGGAGGAAAGGGAAAAATTTCCCTTTCCACATGTTGAAGGTCCAATCGCTGATATGAGACTTCTTCATCGTCAGTGCGGTTGATATACTCAAACTGTTTATTTTTCGCGACGCGTCAAAAATGCTATTTTACAGGTCATTTGAATTAGTTGTTTTACTAATTGCTATTTATTGATCACACTCAAAAATGATTTTTTTGGAAACTTTGACACTCTAATTCATCATTTTTGTAAAAATAAGTTTTCTAATGGTAATTTTTGTGAGAAAAAAAGCTCTTTGAAAAATGTGATTTTAGTGCTTTGTTTGTTTACATGTTGGTTTGTTTACATTTCACAACTTGGACATACCCTTAATGAATGCGAACAAAATAATTAATCTTATTTAACAGTGAGCAGTAGTGCTAATGAAATTACAAATTATAAAAAAATTGTTTAACTGGGTAGACTGTAACTCATAACAGAATCATTTATAACAAAAAATGCATATATGACCTGGAATTGTTTAAAAGGAACCTTACGTCCAAAATCAAGTTTTCGAGAAAAATGTTCTTAAAGTTAACAAACCGATATTCATATATCTGCATATTAAAATGACTTGAAATTCGTTACTCGGGGGTTTATGGGGTCGCTGATTACGAATCTGCTATCATAATTCCAAAATTCTAAATGGCAGATCCAATATGGAGGACTAAAATTTTTAAATTATCTAAATTTGCCTGAAATTAATTTTTTGGAGGTTTTTGGGGTTGCTGATTACGAATCTGACCTCAGATTTTCTAAATTCAAAATGGTGGATCCAATTATGGCGGACAAAAATTTTAAAAATCTAATTCAAGATTTGTAATCAGCGACCCCAAAAAAAACCCTAAGAAGTGAATTTCAGGCAAATTAAAAAAAAATTTGTTTACCATATTTGGATCGGTCGGCCATTTTGAATTTTGAAATCTGATGTCACATTCGTAATTAGCGACCCCAAGAACCCCCGAGTGACAAGTTGCAAGCAAATCTGATCATTTTTTATACATTTCTTTTGTGCTGATGTTTTTCTCCGTGTTTTTAAGCCAATGGCGTTCATCTTTGAAGCGCAATTATAAAAAAAAAATATTAAAGCTAGAGGTGTGGGATTTCTTCTGTTGAAAAGAGCAGATCGTTTTCTATAAGAATCACTAAAAACAGAAATACGATTTGTTTTGACCTAAGGTCCCTTTTAACATTCCAAGTCACATATGTTAAAAGAGATGTTTTCTTCATGCTTCCATAGACAGTGTTTGTAAAATAATTTTTTCATTTTCTAATAAAAAGTATTAGGGGTAGATGAGAAATTATGTAAAAAAGAAGTAATGTACCTAATTTTAAAGAAATTATTCCAGTAGAATTGAAATTATGGCGTACATAAATTTAAAAAGCAACACGTTTTTAGAAAAACACAATATAAATTTTTTCCTGTAATAATTTTTTTTAAATAACCAATTGTCTTAAAAAGAATGACATGCATATATGAATAAACTACAAAATAATTTATTAATGTGATTAAAAGATTACAATAAAAAAATGTAGGAGGTATTTACTTATGAGGCATTCCGTTTTAAAACGACATCCTTTAAAAGCAAGTGCCATTAAAAAGCAATTTTCAAATAGTTATTTCCCCTATTTATTGAATCCAAACTTTATGTACTATTAATGTTTTTAAGACAAAAATTTCTCAATTTTACAATCGTAAAGTTTTTACGTTTACATAATCGTATGAGATTAGTCTACTTTTATAAGAATTGCAAAAGTTATTATATATTTACCAAGAGGGATTAGTTTTTTGAAGTTTTGCACAGTTTAATTTCTGACATATTTGTACAATTTAATTAATTTCTTAAATTATTTATAAACAATATTATTTTTAAAAAATAATTTTTTTACTATCGTAAAATTGAAAAATTTCAATTTTATAAACGCTAATATTAAATAAAGTTTGGATTTAATACGTAGGGAAAATAATTATTTGAAAATTGTCTTACAATGGTTTTTTAAATGGTATATTCCAATACATTGACAATTAAAGAAAAAACAAATTACATGTAATTACTTAATATGAAGCATAATTCTTTAAACCTAGTTCAACAAAACACTGAAACACTCATAAAGGCAAAACAATTAATAGTGTATTGTGGAACGAGTGGAGAAAAAGGGTGATTTCTCGCGAAAATCGTTTTTCTTCACGAATTATACACGATACTTTGTCCAACAACTGCAAAACTTATTTTATTTATCTCAATTTTTGTGTATAAGATTTTTGTGGTTATAACAGTGTTTATAATCAAACATAACTTACGTAAGAACAACAAAGTGAACTAACATTACGTATTTGGATATGTTACATTACTTACGTTAAATTGCGTACCTTGCGTAAACTATGCACGTTATTACCCTTAGTTAAGTTACGTAAGTTATATTAATATTAACAATTTAAAAGGAAAACACTAATAATTCTATTTTTCTTTCAGTCATCAAACTCATTTCTCCACTGGCCAAATCACCAGTGGAGAAAAGTAGTACTTTTTTCCACTGGCTAACCACCAGTGGAGGAAAGTGGCACTTTCCTCCACTGCAGGCGTTGGATATAATATATTATCTACTCTATTAAAAAAATATTTCTTGAAGTTTCTAGCTTTGAAAAAACAGTTACAAAAAGAATCACATTAAAATTTTTAATGTATGTAAAACAAGTTGCTTAAAACCTGTGTACCGAATGAAAATCTAATTTAATATGCTACAAAGTCCAAAAAACATTTTCCAAAAAATGTGGCATATTTCTTAACCATCAGAGTTTAACAATTTTTTACTTAATAATTATGCACCAGAAAGTCCCTTTAATAATCCTATTAAATAAAGGTTAATGCTTCTGCACTATAAGGCAACACATTATCTTTTTTGGTGCAAAATTAACATAAAATTACTTTTTACAGATATGCAAAAATGAAGAAGACGATTGTTGCCCTTGCGACCTTGATTTGTGTACTACTTCTCAGAATACTAATGATAATAATGAAAGAGACAGAAGTAATGGTGATCAACATATTGATGAACGTCAAAATGAGTATGAAGAAACAGATGACAGAAACGAATTCCTTGACGGTAACGATGATGATGATGATGATGATGACGATGATGATGATGATGATCATGATGACAACGATAATGAAAACTATCTCAATGACTTTCCCATTAATGAAATTGAAGGGAAATATGGAAATTGATGCAGATGGGAATGATATTTTAGACCCATTTGTTGCCTACAATGAATTGTACAAAGTGATTACAATCTCCAGAAATATTAAATACTATAACCACACCCACAGTTGTAAGTCGAGGGGAACTCATAATGATTTATTTAAAATATGCAATTGTAAATAACTTGTCACACACAAGTGTAGAACAATTATTTAAGTCCGTTAACTCTATATTTGCATCCCATGTTTTACCGGAGAGCAGATATATGATAGATAAAATGTTTTTTACAACAAGTTACGTTAATTATCATGCACTTTGTTCTGATTGTAACATGTATCTAGGTACATTTGTTAGGTCTGACCGTGAAAAAGAATGTAATATTTGTAAAAAAGTAGTTTCTCTTCGTGATAAATACTTAAACAATTTTTTTGTAACATTTAATGTAAAATTTTGATATTAAAGAGCTGCTGGAAAGCAACTCAGAATACTACAAGTATGTTGTACAAGAAAGAACGCATGAAAATGGTATATTTAAGGATATCTACGATGGAATAGCTTATAGAAAATTTGTAAATAATTTAGATCCTGAAGTTAGAAAACAATATGCCACATGTATTTTTAATTGTGACGGAGCCGTAAGATTTGAAAACTCTCCTCATTCAGCGTATCCCATCTATTTAATGATTAACGAAGTACCATTACATGTTAGGACATCCCAAACAATTGTTAGTGGCTTGTGGTTTGGAAAAGGGAAACCCGATATGAATGTTTTTTTTTTACAAGCTTTTGTTGAACAAATGAATGATATGAATGAAAATGGTATTCCGTGTTACATAGATAATAAAATAATTAACATCAAACCTTATGTAATTTGCTGCTGCGTTGACTCAGTCGCCCGTGCTTCAATGCAAGGTATCACTCTTTACAATGGCGAATGCGGGTGTGCTTGGTGCTTGCAAAAAGGTAAATATGTACCAAGAGCTGGAAGTACTCGCGGTGCTTGGAAATATCCATTATTAACAGTGATGCCTAATGAACGAACTGAAGAACATATGTTACAATGTATGAAACTGCTTGTAAATCCTGTTAATAATGCTGATGAAGTACAAGAAGTAGAAGAGTCTTTAGGTATTGAAAATCATGATAATAATGATAATGAAATGGTTAGAAGTAGAAGAGTCTTCAGATATTGAAAGTAACTTTCCAATAACTTTTGGAGTAAAAAGCGTATCCCCTTTAATTAACTTAAAAGAATTTGATATTGTTTCCGGATTTTCACCAGATCCATTGCATTTTGCATACTTAGGAATAGCTAAACAACTCACCAATTATTGGTTTATTAAAAAAAATTCACCATTGACAAAAACTTTAAATAAACAAGATTTGAAGAAAATTGACAAATTACTAGAGAAAATATCTGTTCCTCATCAAAGTTTACGCTTAACTCGATCAGTAACTGATAGGTCATATTGGAAAGGAAAAGAATGGGAAAATTGGATACTTTATTACAGTTTACCCATTCTAAAATTATATTTAGAACCAAAACTTTGGAAACATTGGTCTCTCTTCGTTGAAATAATTCATATTTCTTTGCAGACCGTAATTACGATAACTAATCTTCAACATTTGGAATCCCTTGTTAAAAAATTCTTGTTGGGAACTGAGACACATTACACAAAATATGCAATGACATATAATGTTCATCAGTTACAACATTGGGTTACATCTCTTGGTAACTGGGGTCCTTCGTATTGTCACACAACTTATCCATTTGAAAGTGCTAATGGAAAAACTATTAGATACAATTCATTCTGCAAAAGGAGTTACACATCAAGTAGCCCGCAGTGTATGTTTCAAAAAATGTGATACAATTTTAAGAAGTAAAATTTTACCCTTTTCTTCTCCTCGTATAAAAGAATTGTATTTAAATTTAAACGGAAATATTACCAAAAAAACTTATAAACTTAATACTATTAGATATTTTGGATCTGCAAAAAAATTAAAAGATACTGTAATAAATCAATTAAATCTCTCTCGGCAAACAGTTTCTTACAAAAAAATTGTAAAAGATAAATGTATCTATTCAATAATTAGATCTAAAATGGAGCGCTCTGATAACAGTTACGCGGAAATGAAGGACGGGTCATTTATAAAAATAAAACTTTTCATTGTAGATGAAGTGACAAACTCTGAATATACTCTTTGTCAAACATTGATAACTGAAAAAGCATGGCAAAACAAACTGTCCTGTTTTTAAAAGAATCATTCATCGCAATAATAATTTCTTTGCTGTTGATACAAATGATATAAAAACAATTTGTGTTTACATGAAAGTAGAAAATGTTGAGTATATTTGTTCTTTTCCAAATGTATATTCATTGGAATAATTTTTTGTATTTTGTAGTAATAAAAATTTTGAAGTTTGTATTTATTTATGTATTATATATGTGTGTAAGTGTTTGATGATTGCTATTCTACAAAATATATAAAATATTATATTGTCTAGATTTTTCAAGAAAACTTAATAAAAAAATAAGTTTAAATTAAAAAAAAATTCTTTTACTGTGAATAAGATTGTTTTTCATTTAAAAAATTTTTTTGATCCAAGTTTGACGGCTTGCATTTTCTATGAAAAAGATACGTTAATGTGTATGAGTAATTCTAATAGTGTAGCAAAAGACCTTTAAAATAAGTCTAAGATTTTTAATAACCTTTCATTATTTTAAAAGTTATTCAAATTTTTGTAAAACATTAAAAATAACGATTTTTTAAAAATATCTTAATAAAATATTGGTCTATTTTATTTTTGTAGTCGCTCTTTCTAATGGCGTTGTTAAAATTTTTATAAAAGAATATTCAATCCTTCTTTTTTTTTAAAAATACTAAAAGAAGTAAAGTTTTTTAATATTATTTTTTCCATATTTTTTGTCGATAGTTGTACTTCAAAAAATCTGTTTCTAATTTTTATAATTTTTAAATTTGAATTTAAAATGGAGCTTAAAAGATAAAAAATTTCCTCATTTTATGTACGATGACAAACTTTTTTAAAATTGATAAAATCTAATATAAATTGTTATTCGGGGGTTTTTGGAATCATTGATTACGAATCTGACCATATATTTAAAAAATTAATAATAGCGATTATAAAATGGTGGTCTAATTTTTTTTAATTTACTCAGATTTGCTTAAATTTGGTTACTCGGGAATTTTCTGGTCGTTGATTTCTAATACAAATTTTCGTTCTTTAAAATTCAAAACTCATGATATCAAATAAGTATAATAGTTAGCTCACCATACTTTACATAGAAATCAAAAAATTTACTTGTTTCATAATCGTAGACACTAAGATACCCTTTATGTATTTTACATGTTAATGCAGAAATGTTCTGAAACTTCGTCAGATATATTAAATCCGCTATTTTGAAACTTGAAAAACTAACATCAGATTTGTAATCAGCGACTCCAAAAATCCCTGAGTAAAAACATCAATTAGATTTGTTCAATTTTGTAAAAGTTTATCATCTTGCATAAAATTAGAAAATATTTTTTTTCTTTCAAGCACCATTTTAAATTCAAATTCGAAACAAATAAAAATTAGAAATGAATATTTTTCAAGTTCAACTATCGGGAACACGTTTATAATATTTTTTTTTTCTATTTGAAAAGCTTTATGAAAAAAAATTGTATGAAAAAATGATATTAAAGAAATTTGACTTTTTATAGTATTTTTGAAAAAAAGAAGGGTTAAATATAATTTTTTTAAATTTTGACAACGCTATTCAAAAGAGCGACCTAAAAAATAGTTAAATATGGACTTTTAAAAAATTATGGCTTTTTTTCTATCAATTGTAAGATATTAAATTTATGTTGAAAATTAGCACATCTTGTAGTTAAAGGGTTAATGACAAAAGTAATAATATTCTCTGAGAGTATTTACACTTAAATTTCTCCTATGTAACTTTATGAAAGTTAAAAATTGTTTTTGTCAACTTTCATGATGAAAAAAAGGACAACCAATTTTAATAAAGTTTTTATAAAAAAATTTTAATTAACAAAGTTATAAAGAAAAATATTTTTTAACTTATAAGCGGACAGATCAAGTTATATAGTTTGAAGAGGAAGATTAACAAGATTGTTAAATATTTAATTTTCCAAAAGAAAATTCAATAATTCATATACGATAAAGAAACTTTGAAGTTATTAAACATTTAATTTTCAACTTAATGTTACATACAAGAGAAGTTGACCTGGTCGCTTAAATGTTAAGTAAAATTATGAAAATAACTTTGTAAATTAAAAAAAATGTTATGAAAACATTATTCACACGGAGAAAAAAATGCTGTTGAATCAAAGACATATGAGTTTGATTCATTGAATAGTGTCATAACGGGCTGCCAAATGTATATGCTGTTGTTTTGAAAGCACCGATTCTAATGATTCGATAGTATCACTTTCATTGAAACAAAAGCATATTTCTTAAATTGACAGCATACTATGTTAATTTGAAGGTATTCCTTTTGAATCAACGATCAAAATTTTTTTAATTTAACAGTATATGCTTTTGAGTCAATGACTATAGTTTTTAAATTTAAAAGCATCATTTTTATGATTCAAAAATTTGTACTTTTAATTTTTTTAGTTGTTGCTATCGATTGAATAACACCATACTGTTAAGTCAATTCTTTTATGTGGTTAAAGATATACCAACGATAAATTAAAAAAATGAAATTTTTGTTCATATATTTTTTATATACTATAATTAATTCTCACACATTTAACATAACACTTCTTATATACATCTTTTTTTCAATTTTACACACTAACATAGACATCTTTATTATTTTTTTTAATTTTTTCCAACGACAAACACACATACATACACATTCAAACACACTTTATAATTTTTTGAGTCTGAAAAATACGCTGTTCCCAATCGGTCACCCATCCAGGTAGTAACCGCGACAAAACGTGCTTAACTTTCGTGATAGACGAGAACTGCCGCGCTGCAATGTAATACATTCGCTTCTTACATTGAGCAGTTACTTTGTAGTTAAATACCCTGCGCGAGATTTTTCTCGTGAATAAGGGAATTTATATAGGGAATTTATGTTTAACTAGTCCTTAATTCTTTAAAACAATTTAAATAATAGTTTTTTATATAAGAATTTCAAAAACAACAGGTTTAATAAACATATAAATATATGTGTGAATAAGTATTTCAATAAATTTAGCACCTGTCAATGTCTCATATACATAGTGTCCTTATTTTTATTAGCATATGCTATTGGCAGTCCGCTATAGCACCACTCATTGAAACGAAAGCATATGCTTTCATTTTCAAAAGCGCGCTTCTTTGAAGCAAACAACTTTTCATTTGATTCAAATTTACACGCATTTTTTTCAAATTTATCTATTAGATGTTTCAAATGAATAATGTCAAAGAAGCAATAAATTCTTCTGTTTGCTATATATAGATGAACTATAGAAACAATTTGTAGAATATCATTAATTTAACAGTATCGTACTTTTAATTTAAACAGTTTCATTTTTTCCTTTTAAGCAATATACTGTTCGATTAATAAATGTGTTATTGAATTAATAACGGGAAATTCAACAGCATGGAGCTATTTGATTCAACAGCACTTTTTTTTTCAGTGCACAATTTTTGTTCATAAAGTTATTTGGGAAATATAACGATTCTTGTAGGCAATTTTTTTTACACGTTGACGCATTTTGATAAAATTTTGCAGGTATATCAGTCACAAATATATAAAATTATACAAAAGAATTTTCAAAAATATATAAAAAAATTTTTTTAGCAATTTTTTATTTTTTGAAAAAATTGATTTTTATATTTCTTGAATTAATTTTGATTCCTCGTGAGGATGCTTTGTAGTCGTTTAATTTATAAAATTTTTAAAAATCCTCCAAATAAATTTTCATCTATATAGGACTATGTTATATAAGACCCTGAACAATTGTCCGGATGTATGTATGTGTGTGTGTGGATCCCGATTTTTGTGAACACGATAACTCCAAGAGGTTTTAACGAATTTGGCTAAAATTTACTAGGTATATTTATCATAAAAATATTTTTATAGATTGATAGACTTTAAAAAATATTCAGAAATTTTTTTTTAATTTTTTTAAAATTTTTTTTCAAAATTTTTCTTAAGTTGGTTATTGACGTTAATATATAATAAAATCTTATTCTTTGCATCAAGGCGAATCGATTGGTATATACAATAGTATATTTCGTAACTTGTGCTAGCAGTTGCCAATTTTTGAATGAGTACTATTTTTGGAAAAAAAGTACTCATTCAAAAATTGGCAACTGCTAGCACAAGTTACGAACGTTATTTTTCATAACAAGGTGCAAAAAAGTGCTCTTTTTTGCACTGCGTTATGAAAAATATAAAATGTATGAGGATTTATAGAGTTAATCACAATTAAAGCTGAAAAATTCGCATTTTTATCAAAAACTGAGTTCTTTTCACAAAATTCTGTGGCTGTATAAGAAAATCTTACTTATTTATTTCTAAAATCTTATTCTTCGCACCAAGATGAATCGATAGATGTATATTTTAAAGTATATAGTATATGAAAAATTATAGAATGAATTACAATTGAAGTTAAAAAATTAACTTTTTTACTAATTTTTTTTAGAATCAGATTAAAATTTTTATTCTTTTAATTAAAACAAATTAATCTCTTATTAAAAAAACCTCCAAAAAAAAATCAACTTTCATTTTTATTTAACAAACTTTAATTCGATTCCTCCGTGCAAAACAAACCTCTCTCACGTTGGTTCTCTAAAGTAACCTCTCTGCATTTTTCTCATAACCTCATCATATTCTCTTTCATTTATTTTTCATTAAAAATATAAAATATTTACAATGAAATATAATAAACATTTATACTCTATCAATAGTGACTGGTGACTGATTATAAATTGTGTTTAGATTTTCTTACAAATAATAACCTTTAAATAAAAAATGTATAAAACAAAATATTACCAGGTTATGAGAAAAAATGCAGAGTGGTTACTTTAGAGAACCAACGTGAGAGAGGTCTGTTTTGCACGGAGGTATCGAATTATAAAAAAGGAGTCTGTTTCTATTTAATCCTGAAAAATAGAAATACGGGGTTAATAGAAACAGTTGCTTATTTCTTACAAAATTTAAGAAAAAAATCAATTTAAAGCATAGAAATGTTAAAAAATACAAATAATTACATAAAAATGGTGTCGTGTGTTAGTTACAAAATGAGTCAAACTAATAAATAATAATGCATTACATAAATTAAAAATTAAAGTATGCCAAAAGTTGAAACACATTACATAAATAAAGGTTTTTTTTCTTCTATTCTCTTCCGTTATCTTTTATTATAGTGTTGTAGTTTGATAGAAACAATTTTTTAATTTATATTATAGGAAATATTATTGAAATTTTTGCTGTTTCTATTTACCCCGAATTTACAGTTTATAGGGGTAAATAGAAAGTCTCCTATTTTTAATTAAAGTTTGCAGAATGAGAAAATCAAAGTTGATTTTTGTTAAAGCATTAATAACAGATGGTTTTAAATTATACTATGTTTTTTAATGTATTTTTTCCAAATGCGAGTCAAAAAAGTAATACATACTACTGCTAATTGTCGAACGGAAAATGGAAAAATACTTATAACCTGTTTGAGGTTTAATTTTTTTAATTTTATAACTATTATGTTAAGAAAACTTTATGTTTGTTCAAACAATTAATTATTATTTATTTAATTTCCTTTTTCCAATTTTACAATAATATTCAGTTTGTAAAATTGGAAAATCAAGATAGATTGTATGTTTTTCGAAATGTTGTGTCAGAAATTTGTCAATAACAACAATTATTTACTTAAACAATTATTGAATTCTTATAATTAAAAAATCTTTCATATTATACTACTCTATTTAGTTAATTATAAAATTTTCTAGGTACTGTGTGAAAAATTAATAAATACAATAATCATTATGTTGAAAAATTGTTAAAATCATAAAATATATGAAAAATATTAATTTGTTACATAATTATTAATACTAAGTAAATAAATAAATAAAAAATAATAAAAGTTTTAATAAGTTTAAAAATACACGTGTTTTTACACGTGTAATTATACGTGTTTTAAAAACGTACGTGTTTTTGCACGTGCAATTACATGTGTAAAAACACGTGTACACATTTATATATATGCAAAAATATGGTACATATTTTTGCATAAATAAATATTAAAAAATTTTAATCACGTATAAATACACGTGTAATTACACGTATAAATACACGTCTAAATCTTGTTTCAAATTCGTACGTAATATAACACGTATAAAAACACGTGTATTTATACATGTAAAAACACATGTTTTTACAAGTGTATTTATACGTGTATTTATACGTGTATTTTTTCAGTAGGGTGAAGATGATGTTCAGGTGACTCCTGTTCACCAAGGTGCACATTAAGGTTAGTTTATAGCTATAGTTATTCGAGATAAAATAAAAATTGTCTAAAGATGACGTTTACCTGACTCCTGTACATCCGGATGGTCTTTAGTATTATTTTGGAAGCATGATTTATGAGAAAACACAGAATGACATGAAGATGACCTTCAACTTACTCTTAATCATCCAGTTGCAGTTAAGTGTTAGTCCTTAGCTATAATTATTCGATAGAAACAAAAATTCTCTGAAGATGTTCACCTGACTTCAGGACACCCGGTTGCACTTTAGGGTTAGTCTATGTTTATCATTATTCAATAAAAAAAATCCCCTGAGGATGATTTTTACTTGACTCCTGAACATCCGGGTGTCAAGAAGAAGAGTATCTAAATAATTAAATATACAAGTTTTTTTATCACGAGTTCTCGAAAAAATCGAATACCTGAAAAAATCGAGTACCCGAAAAATTCAAGTACCCGAACTTTTTCGAGCTTTATATAAGGCTCGGCTCGAAACACGAAATGCCGGAAAAGCTCGACCGAGCCTTTAATGATTAAATGACTAAAAGTTATGATTGTTTAAACAAAAAAACACAATATTTTTATTGTTTAGTTTCATTTAAACTATAATATTTTCAATTGGAAATCGTTACAGGAATAATTTGGGCCTCCAAAATGGTGGCCTAAATATCTAAAATTTTGAATAGACAGAAAGACAAATTGCAAATACACATTTTCTTGTCACAAATGTACTAAATTATAATAAAACTGACATCTTTGATAAAATTTTATGACTATGACTGATTTAACAATATTTTCTATAATGTTTATAAACAAATTGGTTTTTTGAAAGTCATAAATATTAAAAAAAGATTATTATTTAACAACTAGCATAGAATACGCGCGCTAAAGCGCGCGTTCACATTCTATTTCAATTGTTAAAAGAATACAATTATGATCACGAATTAAAATTACAATTTATATTCTCATTCATTTTTATTATTAAATTAAAAAAAGTAGTTAATTGTACCAAAACAATTATTATCGCAGTGTTTCTAATTTTTACAAATAAAATCAAACTTATGTCAGTACGCAGTACAAACATAGCTTAACAACAATTATCATTAAATCGAAATTATAATATAAAATATTATAAATATATAATTTCTCTTTCTTAATGACAATTATTTTGAAAATATCATTAAAAATAGAGAAAAAAGTTTGCAGATTTTCTATTTTATAAATTTTCATCATTTTCACCTCATTTTAAAAATTGACATAACACCTTATCCTTCGATCAAAGAAAACAAACTTCAATCCAGTCTTGAAAATAAAAATTCAATGAAAATCTGGTTAAATTCATATAATTTTTCATATTTATTAAATAATAAATTAATGAGAAGGGTGCCCAAGGAAATTTCAATGAAAATAAATTTAAAATTTTAAAAGAAATCAAGTTTAAGAGGATTCGTTGAAATTCCTTTTTTTCCACAAAAGATATAAGTAAAAGAAAATTATGTTTTTCATACTGTGCAAATTCAAAATAATACTAATTTTACTGTTCTGGTGAATTATTTTCAATTAATTTTTTATTACTTAAATGCATTTAGCAAATATACGTATATTAAAATAAAAATCAGTATTTATATTTCTATTTTTAATGATTTATACTGAGTTTTCGAAAAATGGGCTACGTTAGACTGCATAACCAGTTAAAAATTGAAAAAAATTATTTAAAAGAATGTAAAATGTATTTAGTAAAATAAACCACTAAAAGATAATCTACTTTTACTAAAGAATATTATATAATATAATATATATATATATATATATATATATATATATATATATATATATATATATATATATATATATATATATATATATATATTATATATATTATATATATTAATTACAGAATTTTTTTAAAATCTTCGAGCAACCAGCTCTATAGATAGTTGATTATCGTTGGAATGACCCAGAATACAATATTAAATTTTTACAGTATTAAATTTTAAGAAGAAATTACTAAAAAATAGTTAATTAAGCCAAAACATTTATATTATCAACTATCTCTAAAAAATCAAAATTTTGTTAAAGATTATGTTTAAAAAATAAAGAAATTATTCCACTTTTTTAATCTTTTTTTAATAACAATTAACATTTTGTTAAATAATTTTCAAATTTTGTTAGAAATAAATAAAAGAAACTATAGAAATTCGATTTATCCGACAAAAGATTTTTGACAACGCTTATTTTTTAATAGAAAAGAATAAAAAAAATTTTCATCATTATTATTTATCACCAGCACCTGCTTAATTTTTAAAATTAAATTTAAAAGTCAAATAATTTTTATTTTTAAATCCAATTAAAAACTGGGTACAGCAAAGCAAAACACTAAATAAAATCAATAGATTTTTAATTTAATAATTATTTTTTAGAATTATTAAAAAATAAATAAGACTTCAATTCATATTATTAAAAAAATACTAAAAAATTAATTCTTATTATTTATTAATCAATATTTATTTAAAAAATTGTGATAAATAAATAGAAAATTATGCAAAAAATACTACAAATTTTGTAAAAACAATATGATTGTCAAAATTAATTACGAAATGAAAGGTTTTAAAAAAAATGTTGATGGAGAAATATAAATAGTTCAAATTACTTTATTTTTTTTCGATTTTAAATAAAGAAAAAGAAATTATGCAAATTTTTTTATTAATTTTTATATGAAACTTAAATTAAATTTATCTTTTGAAGGTTTAAAAAATTAAATATTATAAAAGAAATTCTTCAAATGAAATTAAATATTTTGTTTTTTAATAAAAGAAACTAATAATTAAAAAAAATAAACAAAAAATAATTATAAAATTTATAAATCAATATTATGAAAATTTCTTACCTTATTTCATAAAAACAATATCTTTTAACCTTCTTATTTCTTAAACAATAAAAATTTTGATATTGACAGATCGAAAAACTGTATAATTTCGATCTGTTAAGAAAAGTGTTTTGAAAAAGAAAACAAAACAAAAGCATAATCATGACTAACTTCAGGTGTGGACAGACTGGACAGAATGAAAGAATGAATACGACGATTATTATAGTTAACTAGCTAAAATAACGCGCGCTAAAGCGCGCGTGAAGTTTCTTTTTCATTGGCATTAAAAAAAAAATTCAATTATTCAGAAGAATTTTATTCAAAATCACTATTTTTCTAAATATATTCGGGAAAATCACGAAAAAGTCAGAAAATTTTGTCAAATGTACAGAAACAATATTCAATTTCGAAAATTCTTAAGAAAACTCTAAATGTTATATTCCTCATTATTGAAAAGATTTTCAATCAAACTTTACAGATTTTAAATACAATTCAGGTTTATGAAAAACTTTAATAATTCAAATTCTTATAAAATTTGTTATATTTTTACATTTCATTCATTATTAAAAATAATAATGGATTTATGGATGAATTTTACTTAAAACACTAAAAAAAAAATTGAATTTTGGAAAAATTATAAATGATTGCAAATACTCAATGATATATAATATTATTATTTATGTTCAATGATAAAAAAAACATAATGATTAAATTTTGGTGAAATTCTTTATGAAAATTGAATTTTAAGAAACATCCAATTAGTATTTAATAAATTGTTTATTTTTATAGTTGGATAGTTGATTTCTTGTAGAATTTTCTAATAAATTGAATAATTAATTTCAGTTAAAGTTAAAGTTTAAAGTTAAAATTTTGGATCAAAATTGAATATCATATTCAAAAATATTTATTTATTAGAGAATTCTGAGAGAATTTATTTGTTGGACCCTGGAAGTAAACATTTTCTTAAACAATTGAGCTTTATCAACAAATTTTTTTTAAATAATGAATGAATGCTTTTGAAAATTTGTAATGAATTTTTTTTTAATAATTGCATTTTAGAGAAATTTGATGAAAATGTACATATTAAAATAATTGAACTTTGGAAATGGATTTTGTTGGTTATAAAGATAATTTAAATTTTAAAGGGAATTTTTGGCAATTTAGAAATATAATTGGATTTTTGCAAAAAAAAAAAAAATATTTATATTACGTTTAAAAATAATTGAATTCATCAAAGTAATTTTGTTGAAATTTGTTTTAAAATAATTGAATTGTTTTGTGAAATTTTATTGAAGAAAATACGTATTCAATTTTTTTAATATTCTCGTCGAAATTTCAATTATTTTAAAAATTGTTAACAAGATTTTTGGCAAAATTCAATAATTAAAGAAAATTTTAATAAAGTTCTTTGCAAAAGTTCAATTATTAAAAAAAAAAATTTATTATTTGCAAATTATTATTATTATTATTATTATTTTAATATTATTTTTATGTATTATTATTTACAAATTTTTTTGTAAAATTTTTTTTTCTCTTAAAAATATTATTAAAAATCGTCAAACGAAATCAATTCTTTCGTATTATTAATGTGGTAATAAAAATGTTATTTAAAAAAAAAATATGGAAAATTTCCAATTTTTTTAAACTGAAAAAAAAATTTGAGGAACTTTCAAATAAATAAATGCGTGACAACCCTGATCAAGTCTTTAATAAATTTCTCAAGCAAAACAAATGATAAAATAAAAATATTTCTGCCCAAAAGGCAGAATAAGAGTAATCCTAAGACATTTAAATTATTTGAAAGTAACTAAAAATATTATTAGAAATTGGGGTATCTAAAAAAATTGTTTATTAAAATAAAAAAAAAATTATTTTATTTATTTTTTTTTTACTTAAAACTTGTACTTTGTTTATAAATTGTCACTGAGAAGCAGAAAATATGCAAAATATTTTGTTATTTTAATTTCCCAACTATTTTTTTAATTTTTTTTTAAGAAAAAAAAAATGAAAAGAATAATATCCTAGTCTTAAAATATTTGTTACAAAGTGCTAATTTTTCTGGGAAAAAGAGAAATATGGAAAAATATAATAAATAATTTTTGTAAATTAATGAAAATAGTTTAGTATTATTTGAAAAATAAAAATAATATTTCTAATAAAATAAATAAAAACCTATTATTAAATTTAAGAAGTAAGAGTGAAAAAAAAAAAATATATATATATATATAAAGAAAAATAATATTATCTATCAAAAATTCAAAACATATAAAAAGAAAAACAAAAGCATAATCATGACTAACTTCAAGTGTGGACAGACTGGACAGAATGAATGAATGAATACGACGATTATTATAGTTAATGTTATAAACAATTTTATAAACAATTTAAGAATTAACAATAATTTTAGTTTTTATAAGCTATACGTACGGGAGAGTGGGGCAAACCGGACCGGTGGGTAAACCGGATCCCTCTCAATATTTCCGAAATGACGAAATTGGAAAAAGTGTTGTTCATAAATATAAAACAACCATGTTTAGTATACCTTATTTTTTCAATATGACAGTTTTAGCTTGCGTTTGAGCGACGAAGGGAGCAAAAGTTTTTGTTTCAGTTTTTTCCTACACTTTTACGAATTTTTTCTTAAGAAAATTTTGAGAAAATCGTATAATCTTTCCAAATATTAGGTCTTAGGTTTGGCAAATACACACCTCAGGAATATTTACCACCAAAAATTTTGATGATTTTTCAAAGTGTTTCTTTTTGACAAACATTTATTCTCAAAATGGGCCTGTGGGTCAAACCGGACCGTTTTCTGTAGGGAAAACAGGCCATAATAGACCGGGAGCCAGAGACCAAAACAACTACAGTAGAACCTTGTTAAGTCGAATTCCTTAGTAAGTCGAAAAAATAGCATTCCCCTCCCGTTGAAGCCTTAAATACTCAATATCTCGAATTATTTACAATTTTTAAGTCGAAGAAAATAGCAATGTCCCTTAAGGTACTAATAGTGCATTGTTAGACTCTATAACTCGAAGTTCGAAAATCAGACTCGGTAAGTCGAATTTTGTATATAAGAACGTGAAAAGTTTAATTCTTCAAACTCAAAGCTATAATTAGTATTAATTAGACTTTCTACTTGTAAGCACGCAATACACGAATCTTATTTTTATTTGTGTTTTCAATTCAGAATTAACGCAACTGTTAAATAGGAAATAATAAATTCGAAAACAATTAAGTTTATTACAAAAATTAAATTAAATTAATTTATTAATTGTGATAAATAATATTTAACAAAATATATTTTTTCAATATAAATAATTAATTACAGAGCATTTCGGCACTTCTTTGAACAATTAAGAAGGATACCAGCAAGCACTTTGTCGACAATAATGAAAAGTGAAACAGAATTACTTTCAAGATATGAATTAAGTAAAAATTTAAGCACCAAAAGAAATCGTAAAGCTGAGTTTCATGACTTGGAAGAATGCTTGTTGACATGGTTTCATCAGTGTCGTGACAATAACATTAGTGTTAGCGGGGCTATCCTTCGCGAAAAAGCTGAATCATTTTTAAAAATCATTAGGACATAATTCTTTTCGAGTCAGTAATGGTTAGTTGGAGAATTTTAAAAAGTGCCATGAACTTGTATTTAAAAAAGTTTGTGGCGAAAGTGCAAGTGTAAGTGACGCAATACGTAACGATTGGAAGATTAAACTGCAAAGTTTATTAAAAGATTATGAACCAAAGGATGTCTTTAATGCCGACGAGACTGGACTTTTTTTAAATGTTTACCTGACAAAACCCTTATTTTTAAAAATGAAAAATGACATCGAGGTAAGTACAGTAAAGAGCGACTAACCCTATTGCTAGCCACAAATATGACAGGGACCGAAAAATTGAAACCTTTGGTTATTGGGAAATCCAAGTCACCTTGTTGTTTTAAAGGTTGTAAATCTCTTCCACTTGACTACGAAGCCAATAAAAAAGCATGGATGACGACCAAGATATTTAAAGAGAGGCTAATTAAACTTGATAACAAAATGATAAAAGAGAGACGAAAAATATTGCTTTTTATTGACAACTGTACAGCACATAATGCGATTCTGTCATTGAAAGCAGTGAAAGTTAAATTTTTGCCACCTAATACAACATCTAAGCTACAGCCTTTAGATCAAGGAGTAATAAAGAACTTCAAAACGTTTTATAGAAAGGAAAATTGTCAGAAAAATGATAACTGACATAGAACAAAGGAATGAGTCTCGTATAAACGTGTTACATGCGATTAGATTTACAGACAAAGCTTGGAGATATGTAACGTCTATTACAATTTCTAACTGCTTCAAAAAATGTGGCTTTGTTATGCTTCCAGAAGAAATACCAGAAGAAACTTTTAATATAGACGTCAACTTAGAAGCCGACTGGAATAGACTTGAAAATGTAAACGTTCGATTTGAGGATTTTGTGTCATGTGATGATGAACTAGTGACTACTGGAACACTATCTGATTCTGAAATCCTAAACAGAGTACATCAAACTGAAGAGGATGACAACATTGATGACGACGATCCAATAGATAATGAACAGCAAGTATCAAATAGACAGGCCAAAGAAGCTCGCCACAAACTGCGAAGCTACATTGAAAAATGTTCTAATATTGAAGATCATACATTCGGTTCATTGCTTGATCTAGAAAAGGTAATTGATACAGAATTCCCTCATTCTGTGACGCAAAAAAAAAATTACAGATTTTTTTAAAATTTTTTATCTCATTATTATATTTTTATCAAGTTTATTTTTTTAACTTAAATTATTAAATTTTTGTATCTTATAATTATTACTTCAAGACATTTCAGTCGAATTTATAAATTATATTACTCTACAAGACGAAAAATGTACATTATAATTATGCCTCTGTAAGTCGAATTTGTGATCAATAAAACCTTTATATCTCGAAATACTCGTTAAGTTGAAAACTCATTAACTCGAAGTTTTTAGCGTTCCCCTTGAACTTCGGCTTATCGAGGTTCTACTGTATCTCATTTCATACTGGCTGAAAATTTGAGTATAGATTACTGAAGACGTGTAAATAACAGAAACCCACGTCTGGCAGGCCAGTGCTGGGACAGGGGGCAACGTCAGGGAGCGAATAGGTGAAAAAATAATGTAAAAATTTCTCATTTCATACCGATTAAAACCTTTAGAAATCGAAAGTTGACATTCAAACAAGTCTAAAAATGCGCGTCTAGCAGTTCTGGGCTGGGACAAAGTATGACAGAGCTCGTGTTTTGACGTGATCTAACCATAACCTCAAAACTGAGGCAATGTAAAATAGGCACATTACTATTTTTAAATATTTCTTTGTAAGAGAAAATTTTTTTAGTGTTTAATATTCATATTTCAATTTTACTTACAATTATTTTATACACATACTTTTCTTTCGTATAGAATTAAAATACTATTAGACTAAAAGGAAAGTTCTGAAATAATTACATAAATTCACATACCTGGTTTTTAGAAATGATAAAAAATTAATTAAAATAACTTTTTTTCATTGTCTTTCTGAGAGAGAATTTTCAAAGGGTTGCCAGACGTACTTTGTCCCAGCCCAGAACTGCCAGACGCGCATTTTTAGACTTGTTTGAATGTAGACTTTCGATTTCTAAAGGTTTTAATTGGTATGAAATCAGAAAAAATTTTCATTTTTTTTACATGTTTAACCCTTTGCCAGACGTACTTTGTCCCAGCCCAGAACTGCCAGACGCACATTTTTATACTCGTGTAGATCGCCTATTTGGTTTTACGTGCAGTACCTCCGCATACGCGTATTTCACTACACGGACCGACTACGATCATAACAGGGTTGAGATACGCCCAACCAGCGCCAACAACTCATGTGAGTTGTCTACCGATCCGCAGTGGTTCCCCGACTCCCCACCGAACTGACAAGTCAGAGAACCTCCGCGGCCCCTCGTTTTGGGGCGGGACCTTTCTAATCCCTAGTGGCTCTGCAGTGCCACCACCCGAGTTGAGACTGCAACTCACACAGCGAAGCACGCAAAGAGGCTTCTCGCTCAGCATCATGAGTTTTAACCACTGACAAAAGGGGAATAGAAAAACGCATCTGTAAGCACGGAATCTTTTGCTTCCTGTAAAGGAAGCAAGAGAGACAATGCCAAGATTTCAAAAGACGGGTGCCAACGAATTGGAGGAGCAGTTAGTTGCAGTCGTCCTGACCATGATAGCCCCCATTAAAATGGGAGTTAGCATGAGCAGTCCTCGTGCACTTCCAGCGGGGACCACGCGGAGGTTCTGCTCCCAGACCGAAGTCTCACCCCAAAGAAAAAAAACAACCACCTACTAACAACGCAAGCTAGCTTTAGCAACAGCAAGCTTAAAACATTCACACTCAGGCACACCTTAACTATTAGCAATTACCCATGCTCTCGTACTGAAGGCACGATCAGCAAATTCACACATACATTCATACGATTCCCTATTTTCCACCACCCTACTTACATTCCATTCACCACCACCACCAGTTACATTCATGCTATCAAGAACCCGGAATCTTGCATACATATCACACTCACACAACACATGCAACCAAGTCTCACTGAAATTGCCACAAGGACAGGCTGGGGTGTCAGAAAGTTTTCTCTTGAAGAGAAAAGCATTAAGTCTCCTGTGGCCCGTCAACAAATAGCAAGCCCTGAGACCCGGATCAAACTTACTACACCTACCCACAAACGTTACGTCGCGTATCCATTCATAAGTTACCCTCCCTTTAACACAAACATCCCATCTTTCCTGCCACCTTTCATGGCTCTATCTACCACCAGTTTTTTAGCATCGAGCACATTCCGCCCCTCCACCTTATTATCCGCGACTAAATGTAATACATTCATACCGATATTCTTTCTAACCTTATACCAGTTCGCACTCTTTTTACACTCCAAGTCCCACGGGAGCGATCCATATATCACCTGCATCGCCTCCGTGGAAACCGTCCTGCATACCCGCGTACACTCATACAACCCGACGCGCTGACACCGATTTAATTCCACGCACACAGTTTTTAATTTTAACAATTCATACCAAGCGGACGCCGCGTACATTACCGCGGGCACGAGCATTCCATTCATGACCGTTTCCATAACGCCTCTTTTTAATTCCCAGTCTTTCCTTAAAACCCGACGCAAACTTCCGACCACCCAGTTCACCTTTTGGCGCATTCTGTCGACATGCTGTCTAAACTTCATGTCGACACCCACCAGATCCCCCAAGTATTCGAAACTCTCGACAAACTTGAGGGTCCTTACGTGGTATTCACTCAATTCAATATGCACACGTCTATTCATCATTTTTAACCCCCCTTTTAAAACCTTACGTTTTCTTATCGTTAACATCCACACCAACTTTCTCACCCCATTCATAAATAGGTTTCATAACCTCACTCGCTCTACCTTCTACCGCGTTCCTCGTCTCGCCCGTCGCAATTACTACCAAGTCGTCCGCAAACGCGATCACTCTAATACCCATGCTCTCTAAGAGATTTAAAAGTTCATTCATTCTTAGGTTCCACACCGAAGGTCCTCCGATGGACCCTTGTGGACAAACCTCGCTCGCAAACTCGCGTTACTTCATCCATCCCATTTGTCATACTCGCGGATCTATCTTTAAAATAGCTTTCCCATAGCCTTTAATCTTCATTCACACATCCGCTTCTTTCTTTAGTTTCTCTAGGGCAACATCCCAGAGAACATGGCTGAAGGCCCCTCTGAAATCTACAAATATCCCGACCACATACTTACTTTCCGACTCATCCACTATTTCTGTTAGTTTATCCCACGCATCCTCGGTACATTTTCCTTTCCTAAACCTGTATTGGCATTCATTCCATTTTCCCTCTATCGCGACCAACATCCTCTCAACCATCATTCTCTCTAAGATTTTACCCATACCACTTAGCAGACTAATAGGTCTGTAAGATTCTGGTTCAGACCTTAGTTTGCTTCCATTCTTTATCAACGCCACCACCCTCGCTCTTTTCCACTCTTCCGGAAAGTGGCCTTCATTCAAACACGAATCATACATACTTTTCATATACATAGGCAGAGCACAGTGAACATGCCTTAACATTAGATTTGTAATACCGTCGAAACCCGGTGCCTTCCCCAACTTCATCTTTTTGACAGCCCCCCTTAATTCATCTTCACTGTACTCATATGCTTCATCATCACCAATTTGTATCTCCTTCCTCTCACGGACATTTGATTCGTCCGCGCGAGGAAAGAAATCGTCCATTAGCAAATTCGCACTCTCTTCCCACGTTCTCGTATACCGTCCATTCTTCGTTAATCCCGCCAAACCGTATCTATCAAGTTTCCCGGTGCACAACTTATAGACCCGATTCCACGGATTACGCGACCCTTCCTTACTTACGAATTCCCTCCAGTCCGTTTCCTTCGCGTCCCTCATCATTCTCTTGTATTCTTTCATGCAAGTTTTCCATTCGTTCCTCTTAAGTCTATCGCGATCACCGTTTATTCTTCTTTCATTCTGATATCGTTTTCTCTTTTTACGAACCTCCTTCCGTTTTTCGTCTATTTCCGCGTTCCACCATAAAACTTTATTTTTATTCCGCCGGAGATTTTTTTTCATACACTCGTTATTCGCGGTTTCGATCCATTCATACATCATGCTAACTTTGTCACCAGCCCCAAGTTCTTGGTACCTATCGTACCCAAAAGTTGAAGCATAGGACTCCAGCAAAAACCTATATCTTTCCCAATCACACTTCTTATCATTCCACCGTTTTAATTCGATCGATTGCGATTGCTCGACCGGCGCGTTAACAATCATACTAATTTTAATCATATTATGGTCGCTTAAACCCTCTCTATTTAAAACCTCCCATGCAAAGGTACATTCTTCCTCTTTGTAAAGAGATACATCTATGTCGCTCTCACCCCTCGGCCCACTAAAGGTATAGATAGGCGAGGGTTCGTTCAACACAGATACATTCCTCAACAAAATCCAATCAGCCAGTCTTGCACCCCTATCCAACGTTCTCCAACTCCGACCTAAGGCTTTACTATGCCAGAGATCAGAGGAAGCGTTGGCATCCATACCAATTAAAACGCGTTTCCCTTGAAGCATGCGAAGCACTACATTAAGGAAATTAATACATTCATTCATATCCCCATCTGGTCTGCAATATAAGGAAACAAAATAAGCTTCCCCAATTTGTCCCTTCACCCACACACATACACCGTCCCTAAACTTGCATTCTTCCAGAATCATGCATTCATAATCTACGTCGAACACGGCAAGGCATGCCTTGCCCGACTCGCTCGCAAACACTCTTGGACCCGAGGATAAACCATACACTTTACCGAAGTTAAAGTATGGTTCTTAAAGAAGGCATACTTGTAGGCCCTCCGCAAGAACATACCTCAACAAATCACTCATAACAACAGATGCACCATTGCAGTTAAGCTGCAAAACACTCACATTCGACATAATGGAATTCGCGAAAGGAACTTTATCCATTATTACACCGTACGCGAAGCACATTTAGTCTCCACACATACTCAGGACACTCCCGCGAGAGGGCATTATGCCCTACCGATGGAAGACCTCTTGCGCGACAGTTGCTGCAAATTTCCGATGATTTGCAGGCCGCCGCCATATGTCCGCCCTTTCCGCAATTAAAGCATAGTTTCTCGTTCTTATACTCACTCACGCTGTGTCCGTACCCCATGCAGCCGAAGCTCTGAGGCACATTCTCCCACTCCTTAACCTTAAACGACGCCCAGCCCACATAGACCCTACCGTCTTTCAACACTTTATCGCGACACTTTAATGGTAATTGGACGACCACATTACCAATTTTCGCAACTTCTTTACTCATCCGTCTCACGATCTTAGTCCGCGACTTGAATTCCGGTATATTCGTGTAGATGTCAATTTTTGATTTCTAAAGGTTTTAATCGGTATGAAATGAGAAATTTTATCATTATTTTTCACCTATTCGCCCCCCTGCCGCCACCCTCTGTCCCAGCACTGGCCTGTCAGAAGTAGGTTTCTGTTATTTACATGTCTTCAGTAATCTACACTCAAATTTTCAGCCGGTATGAAATGAGATAGTTGTTTTGGTCGCTGGCTCCCGGACTATAAGATATTTCCATTGAAGTAAAGTTTCATATAAATTATTTTTAAATTAAATTTTTTTTTTATTGAAATATTTGCTTACAATGAAAAGTAATTGTCTTCCAATGAAAATTAAACCCTTTTATATTGCTTCTCTGATAATGACAAACATTTTTATTTTTTTATTTAAAAAAATATTTGCTTAATTAAAATTTAATCCCGAATTATTATTTTCATTACTACAACCATTGTTTACATAATTCTTTATGTTTTTAGGGTTCCGTACACCTTCGGTGTACCAACGGAACCCTATTGGTGAGACTCTTGTGTCCGTAGCCAAATCGTGTACCCCCCCCCTAGCGGCTAAACTATTTGACCTAGAGAGCTCAAATTTGGTACAGATACGTATTCTCACATGTAGATTACAGAAAATAAATATAGAGAATGTGATTCGAGGTGATGGCCATAGCGTTGTCAAGGAAATAACAAGATTTTTGGCCAAAAATGCACAAAAAGTAACCATTCCCCCCCTTAACTTCTAAACTATTCAACATGGAGGGCTGAAATTTGGCATACTGGTGTATGTTAACGCGAATATTACAGAAAAATATAGAGAACTTGTTATGTAATAATGACCATAGCGTTGTCAAGGAAAAACTAAAAAAATTTAAAGAAAAATTTTTTTTTCCAATTTTTACATTATTTGATCTAATTAACTGAAAATGGGTTTATTAGTGAGCCAAAATAAGTGAAACCGGCCACTTGAAAAATTTTTGTCTCCAATTTTCAAGTTATCAATAATTTTTGGTAGATATATGAGTACACTTTTTTCCCCTAAATTTTTTTTTCAAAAAAAATTTATTTTTGAAGTAATCGTTAGTTGAAGTTTTGGGTTATTTTATTTTCATTTTATTATTACTTTGAAACAAATAAAGATAATTAAGTGAATTTTTTTTAAAATTAAAGCTTAAAGTCTATACTTTAAGGATTAAATAAAGCGATTGCTAAAAAATGAAAATTTGTTATCGTTATTAACAATTCTTTAAAACAATTGCAAATTGAATAATGTTCTCAATGTTTTTCAAAGATTAAATTACGATGTATTGATGCGTAAAACTCCAAGCATTTAAATAAAAAAAGGAAAAATCAGTAACCTCCAATAATATAGATATTGTGTAGATTTTTCTGAAAAAATGCAGGCAAAATTAGACTCGAGTTACTAAAAAAAGATAAAATTGCAAACGAATAAATAAGATCGTCTTTTGTTTTGTTAGAAATTTCACGCTTTCAAGCGGATTTTTATGATTAAAAGTCGATTTTCGCCTGAATTTTGTCAGAAAAATCTACACAATATCTATAATATTAGAGGTTACTGATTTTTCTTTTTTTTATTTTAAAGCTTGGAGTTTTTCGCATCAATACATCGTAATTTAATCTTTGAAAAACATTGAGAATATTCTTCAATTTGCAATTGTTTAAAAGAATTGTTAATAACGATTACAAAATTTTCATTTTTTAGCAATCGCTTTATTTAATCCTTAAAGTATAGACTTTAAGATTTAATTTAAAAAAAAAATTCACTTAATTATCTTTATTTGTTTCAAAGTAATAATAAAATGAAAATAAAATAACCCAAAACTTCAACTCCCGTTTACTTCAAAAATAAATTAAAAAAAAAAAAAATTTAGGGGGAAAAGTTTACTCATATATCTACCAAAAATCATAGATAACTTGAAAATTAAATACAAAAATTTTTCAAGTGGCCGGTTTCACTTATTTTGGCTCTAGTATATTTTTAGTCTGACCACAAAAATATATTAAAAAATCTAGTTTCCGTTTCCGATACTGTTGTATAGTAGACTCGATTTTTGTTCAGAAAGTATAAAGTTAAAGTTTTTGAAGGTTTCAGTGAGTATAGTGTCGTGAAAGTGAGTAGAGTGTATGCAGAAAAGTGCAGAGGATTTGAGTGTAAATAGTGTGAGTGAGTGTGCTGGCTGAAAGCTGGGTAAAAAAAAATTGAGCCGCCGGATCGTAGAAGGGCACGTAAATTTTTCTCGGCCGAAATCGAAGTCCCCTGGACATCCAAAATTCGATTTTCGAATTTAAATATCTCATGTACATATCCTTATAGGAAATTTCATTACGCATCTTTTTTTCTTATGAAATTTTTTTGTATCTATTACCGTTTTCGAAATATAAGGGAAAAATTGTTTTTTTAAAAAACGAAATTTTAATTGTTTTTTTTCACTTCAACTCGCGATTACTCAGTCAATTTTACGAAATTTTTAATGAAACAAAAACGAAATTACGCGTTATTTTATCCTACGAGTGACTAAAGAAGAAAAATGATGTTTTAATTATAAATAAAAAAGTTATTAATTTTTTATTAAGATATTGCAAAATTCGTAAACTAAAATTTTCACTAAGCGGGGAAGTTGAGCAAATTTTGATCAACAAAAAACTTCCAGCGAGAAAGTTGTTCATTTAGGTCTAAACAAGTTTTTTTCGAAAGTTACAGTTCAATTAAACAATTAGTTAACAAATGGCGAATGTTAAAAGTTTTGGAGAGGAAGGAGGGGGAAGGGAGAAGAATAAAGGATCGTGGAAGTGGAGGAAGTGTAAAGGTGGTCTTCTGAAACGTGTCGAGCCTTGGAAATAAGGATGAAGGATTTTGGAAAGCACTGAAAAAGTGGGACGTCATTTTCCTTAGTGAGACATGGATAGAGGAAAAAGATTGGGAAAGAATTAGAAAAAAAGCTCCCGAGGGATTATGAATGGCGGATGAAGGGGTCAAAGAGGGAATTTAAAAAGGAAGAAGCACGGGATGTATGATTTCTGGGGTTAGAAAAAGCGTAAATGAAATAAAATTAAATAAGGGGGACGAAGAAAGGGAAGGTTTTATGGCAAGGTGGTTAAAAATTGGGAAGGAAAGCATAATAATAGTAGGAGTATATAGAAGAAGGGGGGATGATCTGGATTGGAAAGAGTTAGAAGGATAGATGGAGAAAGGGAGGGATGCGAAGGTGATGATTGGGGGTGACCTCAATGCATGGACGGGAGAGTTGGGTGGAAGTGAGTGGGATGAGAAGGAAAATAAATTTATAAGCGCATCGAGGCATAAAGGAGTGGATCAAGAGGGAAAAATGATGTTGGGATTGTTGGCGGAAAGGGGTTGGTCAATTCTTAATGGGGGTATTAAGGGGAATATGAATGGGGAATTTACATACATAGGCAGGGGATAGACGGTAATTGATTATGCAATAGGAGGCAAAAAAACGAGAGAAGTGGTGGACTTTTTGGAGGTGGAAAGGGAGATGGATTCGGATCATTTTCCGTTAATAGTAGGGTTAAAGGGCATAGAAAGGAATAAAGGAAAGATGAGAGGAAAAGCAGGAACAAAAACAAGAAAGGATAAGATGGGGGAGTGGGGGAGGAAAAATTAAGAGAATTTGAAAGAAGGATACAGGAAGAAGGGCAGGAGCTGGAGGAGGCAGATGGAGGGGTGGCGGATAGTAGGCTGTAACGAATAAGAACGTTAATATTAAGGGTCAAGAATGGGTTAAGGGATACGGGGATATAGGGCGAGGTCAGAAGAGGTTGGTGGGATCGTGAGTGCGAGGAAAGTAGAGAAAATATGCGAAGGAATATTAAGGCATGGAGGAAAGGGCAGATTAGTAAAAGGGAGTATAATCGGAGACATAAGCTGCATGAGAAACTGTTGAGAGAGAAGAAGGAGAAGGAAAGACTTAAATTTTTGGAAGAGGTGGAGAAAGCTGTGGAAGAGGGAAGAGAATAGGAAATAATTAACAGGGATAGAAGATATAAGGGTGGGATTAGTGGAGAGATAGGAATGGGTACATGGACAGCATATTTTCAAAGTTTGAGTGGAGGGATGAGAAGAAGAGTGAGGGGGGAAGGAAGAAGGCGGTTAGAAACCGAGGAGAATGAAGGCATTAGGAGAGATGAGGTAGAAGAAGCGATCAAAAAGTTAAAAAGGGGGAAAGCGGCAGGGTGGGATGGGATTGAAGCGGAGGGTATCAAGTATGGAGGAGAAAGGATAAGAAGAGAAGTTTGGAAAATTGTGAATGCGGTTTGGAGAGGAGAGGGGTGGCCGGAGGAGTGGAGAACGGGTTTGATCGTGCCAATAAAAAAGAAGGGAGAGGGGAGAAGAGTGGAGGATTTTAGGGGTGTAACGTTGATGCCAGAGGGATATAAAATTTACACGGAAATATTGAGAAGTAGACTGGAAAAGAGGGTTGAAGAACTGGGATGTATTCCAGACAACCAGACGGGATTTAGAAGAAGAATGGGCACAGTGGACAACATTTACACGCTGAATTTCTAGGTGAACAGAAATTTGAAGAAAAAGAAGGGAGAGCTGTTAGCGGTCTTTATGGACTTTAAAGCGGCTTTCCCTTCGGTCAATAGAGGGATCTTGTGGAAAACTTTAAAGGAAAGGGGTATAGAGGAAGGGCTGATTGAAAGAATAAAAGAGGTGCATACTGATACGAGGGAAAGGGTTAAAATTGGGGAAGAACTGGGAGAGGTGTTTTGGCTGGGAAGAGGGTTGAGGCAGGGTTGTCCGCTGAGCCCTATCCTCTTCAATATGTTAATGGCAAATTCGGAGGAAAAATTGGCTGAGAGGGGAAAAGGGGGAGTTATACTGGGGAACAAAAGAGTTTATTCTCTGGCTTATGCTGACGATGTGGTGCTGATGGCGGATGAGGAAGGTGGCATGAAATTGTTGCTTAAAGAATTAGAAGGGTATGTGAGGGAAAGGGATTTATGTGTGAATGTGCAGAAAACGAAAGTAGTTAGATTTAGAAGAGGAAAAAAGAGTGTGGATGTAGTGTGGAAGTTATGTGGTATGAATGTGGAGGAAGTGAATGAGTTCTGTTATCTGGGATATTGGTTTCAATATGACGGAAAACAGAAGTTGAATGTAGAGAGAAGGGTGGAAAAAGCGGAAAAAATAATGGGACAGGTGTGGGGTATAAGGAGAAGAATGTTTAGGAATAATTGGAGAAGAAGGCTATGGTTGTTTGATGTGTTAGTGTGGTCTGTGTTGAGTTATGGGGTAGAAGTGTGGGGGTGGAAGGAAGTAAAGAAAATAGAAAGTATGCAGGAGAGATTTTTAAGGTGGGTGATGGGGGTGAGTTATAATTGTCCGGGGTATATGTTGAGGGAGGAAATTGGAAGGGATAAATTGATAGTGAGACAGAGGAAGAGAGCCCTGGGGTTGGAGGAGAAATTGGAGAGGGGGAGGAAAAGTAAATTGGCAAGAAGATGTTTAGGACTGATTAAAGGAGAGGAGGGAAAAGGGAGAAGGAGATTGACAGTGTGGGAGAAAGAGAGAGATGGAAGGTTATGAGTAAAAAAGGAGTAAATGATAAGTGGAGACGGGAGTGGAATAAGAGGGATAGTGAGGATAGATGGGTGAGTATTGTGAGCTCGAAATATAATAGATGGTATAAGTTGGTGAAAGGAAAAAATTTACCAAGGTATTTGTTGAAATTTAGGGACGAGAGTAAATGGAATAGGGTGTTAAGGTTCAGAATAGGGGAGGAAATGAGAGAGTGCAAGTATTGGATGGAAAAGGAGGAGCGATTGTGTAGAGTGTGTGGTTTTGAGAATGAGGATTGGGGTCAAGTGTTGGAAAGATGTAGTAGGGAAAAGGACGATGTGTGTGAATTGTTGGATGAAAGTGGAAAGGGCGAATGTTGGATGAAAGGTTTGGAAAAAAGCGAGAATGGAAACCAAGTTATAAAGAAAATGTTTTTAGTAGTAGAGAAAACTTGTTAAATTTAATCAGACAAAGCCAAGATTTGGGCAAAAGAGAACGGGAAACGGAAACCCGGGCACTTGGCGGATTTAAATTATGTATAAATTAGAGAATAAGTTAGTTTATATTGTGCGATAGGATAGTTTAAAGTTTAAGTTAATTTTATAAATAATTTAGTTAGTAAGATGAGATGTAAGGAATTGGTCCTCGAACCCTACGGCATGTGTAGGGAGAGAGTAAATAAAATTAATTAATATTAAAAAATCTAAAAAAAAATTTAAAAAATTTTTTTAAGTAAACAATTTTTTTTTAATTTCTACATTATTTAATCTAATTAACTAAAAATGGGATTATTAGTATATTTTTACAGTCTGATCGCAAAAAAATATTAAAAAATCTAAAAGAAAATTAAAAAAAAAATTTTCTTTTTAAATTTTTTTTTCTAATTTCCACATTATTTGATCTGTTACCCAAAAAATGGATTTATTAGTATATTTTTATAATCTGATCACAAAAAATATATTAAAAATCTTTAAAAAAATTTTTTAAATAAAATAAAAAAAATTGGACAAGTGCGAGTTGAACTCGCACTGCAATGGTGGGTTCCGCACACAAACATTTAAACAATATTTGCAACATTCATCGGTAAATGGTAGAATTAAAATAAACAATTAAAAAAATATATTAAAATCATTTAATAAAAAAAATAATTAAAAAAAATTAAAGTATTGTAAATCTAATATTGTAAACAATAATTAGTGGGGGAAAAAAATCGCACAATTAGCTCCTCCTCTACTTATTATTGTTTACAATATTAGATATACAATACTTTAATTTTTTTAATGATTTTTTTTATTGAATGATTTTTATATTTTTTTTAATTGTTTATTTTATTTCTACCATTTACCGATGAATGTTGCAAGTATTGTTTTAATATTTGTGTACGGAACCCGCCATTGCAGTGCGAGTTCAACTCGCACTTGTCTAATTTTTTTTTATTATTGTAGATTATGTAAATGCAATATTATAAATAAAAAACCAAACGGTCAGATTTGCCCATGGGTTTACCCCACGGGGTGGGGCAAACCGGACCGTTTACAAAATGTTTTAAAGTTAACACAGCAACTAAGCAATAAATGATACAGTATAAGTGTCTCTGAAAAAAAGTTGGGCAATTAAATGATCTTTCAAACAAGACATCGAAAAATGAAATCGGTTGATTCGTTTAGTCACAAGAGTCAAATAAGAGGTTAGGGATCCGGTTTGCCCCACTCTTCCCTAAACAAACAACGTTTTTTCAATATTTATGACTTTCGAAAAATAATTAATATGTAAAAATTCTATAAAATATTGTTAAATTAGTCATAGTGATAAAATTTTATTATAGATGTCAGTTTTATTCTAATTTTATACATTTGTGACAAGAAAAATGTATTTGCAATTTGTTTTTCTAGCTATTCAAAATTTTAGATATTTAGGCCGCCATTTTTGAGCTGCCATTTTAAATTTTGAATAAATAAAAATTTCTCATGTTACCTAAATGTAATCGATTTTTGATGCGATATTCTGTCATTCCGATTTTTTCCAATGAAAAATATAGTTTAAGTGAAACAAAAAATAATTCTATGTTTTTTTGTTTAAACATTCATAACTTTTAATCCTTAAGGTTATGTTATTCAGTGGTCACGTGCCCCATATGCTTTACTATGGAAAAAATTCACGCTGAATAACTTGGTCTTAAGTAAAAAATTAAATTTTTTTGCAGATTTTAACATAGGATAAAAAATACATAAGAAACACTATGTGTCAAATTTTGTTAACCCACTATCCGTACGAAATGGGATAAAGCAAAGAAAAATAAATAAATATATATATATATATATATATATATATATATATATATATATATATATATATATATTATATATATATATATATATATATATATATATATATATGTGTGTGTGTGTGTGTGTGTGTGACCTGGTAAGTTAAAAGTACCTTTTTAACTTACCATGACCCCTTAGGTCAAGAAAATCATTATTGCTTTTTCGGTAATTCTTATAGAAAAAGATGTGCTCTTTATAATCTAACAAAACCTTCACTCCTAATTGATTAATTTTTTACAAATTTAATGTGCAGAAGCATAAATTGATATTCATTTACTTGTTAAGTTTAAGAACATTTTTCTTGAAAACTTGATTTTGTGCGTAAGGCCCCTTTAAACTTACCAGGTATCATATACAAAATCTAAAAAAAATATATTTATGTTTAATGAAAATTTATTTAAAATGTATGAATTTTAGAAAAATATTTCTTACTTTTGAATGGTTCTTAATAATATGTTTAAATAAATTGTATTTAAAAAATGGGCTTAAGTAAGTCCGTACGAATTGTTTTGAAAATTATAATAAATTGTTTGGTTGTTACTAAATTAGTCGAATTATTTAAAATGAAATTTACGTTAGACTCACAAATGGTTTCCACTCGTCAGTAGAGTTAAAGAAGTAGAATTGACCAAGGAAATCAGAAAAAAGTCAGGGATTTTTATTTAAAGTACTGCAAGAAATTACATTTCTATAATTCATGAAAAAATTCTCATTTTTGGTGTCCTTTTTAATTGCCTTATAAATAAGGAAATTTCTACGCATTTTAATACAAAACCTTTAATTTTTTCTATTGCTGTTAATAATTTCTTTTCATGTAAATTAATTTAAAAAAACTAACAATTATTATTTTTATAAATAATAAAACTTATAACAGAATTTAAATTATTTTAAATACAATTTTAGTAGAATTTTTCAAAAAAATGTAATTATTCTTAAGGTCAGGTTGTTACAAACCGAAAATTATTATTATTTTAATTTATTAAAATCAAGAAAGATAATCTAGAATTCAAAAATCCGAAGAATAAAATTTTAATGTTGAGCGACGAAATTAAATTTACCGCGCGCCTGCGGAGGTTCGTTGGAGGAAATCAAGCTGCCAGGGCCGGATGGTCCTATTTTTATTTTATGGGGTCCGTTTACTTCTTTTAAAAGAGTTCGCCAAGCAACATCATTTTTTAATTTTTTTTAATTAAATAGTTTGAGAATTTAATATGAAAGGAAAGTTAAAAGACAATAAGGAAACAGAAAATTTTGAAATGAAAATTCACAATTTATTATGACTTTAAACAGACGAGTTTACAGAAAAAGATATAAAAGAAAGTTATAAAATGGAACGATACAACTACTCACTCAATCTTCTTTAAAAAATTAATCCTACGGTAGTCTTATCTTACCGCCGAGTTTTGAGATACTCGACGGGAGAAAATTTCCTTTTTCTGCTGCTAGGCCTCTCAAATTTGGACGGTCTGAGCACCACACACGCACAAATCAACTCACGAATTGAGGGAGGGAAATTTAATTTCGACACGCACGCACGCACTGAATTAAATTTCAATTCTTACTCAAATTTTAGTCTGTGAATTTTTAATAAACTTTATACGTGATTTTAATTATTAACATTTATTCAAATTTAAAATTTAAAATTTTGAAACAACGAAAATAATTAATTTTGGTCGGGCTCCACTTTCGTAAAGATTTACCTTTTATTTATTTTCGTCTGTCTCAAAGCTGGACACTATCTTGTAGTGGTCTTTCGAAATGAGGGCCGATTAACAGACGGGCGAGTCCCGGCGTTTTGCACTCCGTTGATGCCTCCACGAGGAGCTTACTAAGAGAGCCAAAGTTGTACTACGAATTTGGAAATGTTAATTGCTCCTCTAGTCTTTGCCTCTAAATCTTAGGAAGATTTGGGATTAGAAGGGGTGGTTGTGGGAGTAGAAGTAGGGTTGGAACCTAAGGCCCATTGGTCAAAAAGATTTTTGCTGACTTGCGAATCTCACGCTTAGCGTGAGAACGGAAAGCTGTCAGGAAAATTTGATACTTTTCTGGAATTATTATCTTCAAATAATTCCAAAAGTAAAAAAAAATAAATAAAAAAAAAATAAATAAAATAATAAATTAAATACTAGTGGAAAATGAACAAGAAAAACGAATTCAGTCAAAGTATGCGATTGTTTTTAATTTTTGATAAAAAAATTTCCAGAAATCCATGCTTTTTAATATTTTTCAATTTTCTCTACAAAAAAACGAGAAAATCAACCAATTTTAAATTTTGAAAAATTTTAAAATTTTATTGAAAACTTATTTTCTGCGTCCAATTTAGCTGGAAAATGAAAAATTTTTAAGAATTTAGTCAAAAACGAAAATATTGAAATTTTCTGTAGGAAAAATTAACAAAAATCCATAATTTTTTATTTTTCAGAAATTTTGAAAATGGTTTAAAAACTAAAATTTCGAATTAAATACTAGTGGAAAATGAACAAGAAAAACGAAATTAGTTAAAATATGCGATTGTTTTATATTTTTTATAAAAAAATTTCCGGAAATCCACGCTTTTGAAGATTTTTCAATTTTCTCTAGAAAAAAACGAGAAAATCAACGAATTTTAAATTCTGAAAAATTTTAAAATTTCATTGAAAACTTATTTTTTGCGTCAAATTTAGCTGGAAAATAAAAAAATTTTGAAAATTTAGTCAAAAAACGAAATTATTGAATTTTTCTGCAGGAAAAATTGACAAAAATCCATAATTTTTTATTTTTCAGAAAATTTGAAAATCGTTTAAAAACTAAAATTTCGAATTAAATACTAGTGGAAAAAGAACAAGAAAAACGAATTCAGTCAAAATATGCTATTGTTTTTAATTTTTGATAAAAAAATTTCCAGAAGTCCATGCTTTTTAATATTTTTCAATTTTTTCTAGAAAAAAAACGAGAAAATCAACGAATTTTAAATTTTGAAAAATTTTAAAATTTCATTGAAAACTTATTTTCTGCGTCCAATTTAGCTGGAAAATAAAAAAATTTTAGAATTTAGTCAAAAACGAAATTATTTGACTTTTCTGTAGGAAAAATTGACAAAAATCCATAATTTTTTATTTTTCAGAAATTTTGAAAATCGTTTAAAAACTAAAATTTCGAATTAAATATTAGTGGGAAATGAACAACAAAAACGAAATTACTCAAAATATGCGATTGTTTATAATTTTTGATAAAAAAATTTTTAGAAATCCATACTTTTTAATATTTTTCAATTTTTTCTAAAAAAAACGAGAAAATCAAAGAATTTTAAATTCTAAAAAATTTTAAAATTTCATTGAAAACTTATTTTTTGCGTCAAATTTAGCTGGAAAATGAAAAATTTTTAAGAATTTAGTCAAAAACGAGATATTGAAATTTTCTGTAGGAAAAATTGACAAAAATCCATAACACAGGCCAACAAAATTTTGTGGACTAACTAATAGAAGCTGATTTTTATAGGATTTTGTCCGCAGAATACGAATTTGACCTTGAAAATATTGGATTGGCTCTAGTTTTTAATCAATTTATGTTTCAATATACAAAATACGCATTTTTGGCATTTTTTGAATGAATGTAAAACAATATACACATAAACAGTAAATTTGTCTGCATAGCACTAAATGAAAGCTTAAACACTGCTCTTGAATATCCAAAAACAAAAAATGTAATTTATGTACACTTTAACCTATAATGACCAAAGAAACATACGCTGTTCCATAAACGTATTAGAATTAACATTACTTCTGACCATGTAAGGTAATTGAAGTAAAAATTAGTGTCTCTGGGGTTTTTTATAATCGCTGCTTACAAATCTGCTATGAAATATAAAAAATACAAGTGGCGGACCAAATTTTTAAAGGTAATTTACGCCTTTTATGATAAAAATGTAAAATTAAAAAAAAATTCTGCCATATTGGATCCGCCATTTTGAATATTAAAATCTGAATACAGATCAGTAAGCAGCGATCATAAAAACGCCAAGAGAGACTAATTTTTATTTAAATTGCCTTACATGGTCAAAAGTACTGTTGTTTTCAATATGTTTGTGGAACAGCGAATGTCTCTTTTGACATTATAGGTTCAAGTGTATAAAAATTAAATTTTTTTGTTTTTTGGTATTGAAGAGCAATGTTTAAGCTTTCATTTAGTGCTATGCGGACAAATTTACTGTTTCTGTGTATTGTTTTACATTCATTCAAAAAATGCCAAAAATGCGTATTTTGTATATTGAAACGTAAATTGATTAAAAAACTAGAGCCAATCCAATATTTTCAAGGTCAGATTCGTATTCTACGGACAAAATCCTGTAAGAATCGACTGTAACATTTTAGTCAACATGCAGTTGATGAAATTTTGTCGGCCTGTGTAATTTTTTATTTTTCAGAAATTTTGAAAATCGTTTAAAAACTAAAATTTCGAATTAAATACTAGTGGAAAATGAACAAGAAAAACGAATTCAGTCAAAATATGCGAGTGTTTAAAATTTTTGATCAAAAAATTTCCAGAAATCCACGCTTTTTAAGATTTTTCAATTTTCTGTAATAAAAAAAAACGAGAAAATCAACGAATTTTAAATTTTGAAAAATTTTAAAATTTCATTGAAAACTTATTTTCTGCGTCCAGTTTAGCTGTAAAATGAAAAAATTTTAAGAATTTAGTCAAAAACGAAATTATTGAATTTTTCTGTAGGAAAAATTGACAAAAATCCATAATTTTTTATTTTTCAGAAAATTTGAAAATAGTTTAAAAACTAAAATTTCGAATTAAATACTAGTGGAAAATGAACAAGAAAAACGAATTCAGTCAAAATATGCGATTGTTTAAAATTTTTGATCAAAAAATTTCCAGAAATCCACGCTTTTTAAGATTTTTCAATTTTCTCTAGAAAAAAACGAGAAAATCAACGAATTTTAAATTCTGAAAAATTTTAAAATTTCATTGAAAACTTATTTTCTGCGTCCAGTTTAGCTGGAAAATGAACAATTTTTAAGAATTTAGTCAAAAACGAAATTATTGAATTTTTCTGTAGGAAAAATTGACAAAAATCCATAATTTTTTATTTTTCAGAAATTTTGAAAATCGTTTAAAAACTAAAATTTCGAATTAAATACTAGTGGAAAATGAACAAGAAAAACGAATTCAGTCAAAATATGCGATTGTTTAAAATTTTTGATAAAAAAATTTCCAGAAATCCACGCTTTTTAAGATTTTTCAATTTTCTGTCATAAAAAAAACGAGAAAATCAACGAATTTTAAATTTTGTAAAATTTTAAAATTTCATTGAAAACTTATTTTCTACGTCCAGTTTAGCTGGAAAATGAACAAATTTAAGAATGTAGTCAAAAACGAAATATTGAAATTTTCTGTAGGAAAAATTGACAAAAATCCATAATTTTTTATTTTTCAGAAATTTTGAAAATCGTTTAAAAACTAAAATTTCGAATTAAATACTAGTGGAAAATGAACAAGAAAAACGAATTCAGTCAAAATATGCGATTGTTTAAAATTTTTGATCAAAAAATTTCCAGAAATTCACGCTTTTTAATATTTTTCAATTTTTTTCTAAAAAAAAACGAGAAAATCAACGAATTTTAAATTTTCAAAAATTTTAAAATTTCATTGAAAACTTATTTTCTGCGTCCAGTTTAGCTGGAAAATAAAAAATTTTTAAGAATTTAGTCAAAAACGAAATATTGAAATTTTCTGTAGGAAAAATTGACAAAAATCCATAATTTTTTATTTTTCAGAAATTTTGAAAATCGTTTAAAAACTAAAATTTCGAATTAAATACTAGTGGAAAATGAACAAGAAAAACGAATTCAGTCAAAATATGCGATTGTTTAAAATTTTTGATCAAAAAATTTCCAGAAATCCACGCTTTTTAAGATTTTTCAATTTTTTCTAGAAAAAAAAAACGAGAAAATCAACGAATTTTAAATTTTGAAAAATTTTAAAATTTCATTGAAAACTTATTTTCTGCGTCCAGTTTAGCTGGAAAATGAAAAAATTTTAAGAATTTAGTCAAAAACGAAATTATTGAAATTTTCTGTAGGAAAAATTGACAAAAATCAATAATTTTATTTTTCAGAAATTTTGAAAATCGTTTAAAAACTAAAATTTCGAATTAAATACTAGTGGAAAATGAACAAGAAAAACGAATTCAGTCAAAATATGCGATTGGTTAAATTTTTGATAAAAAAATTTCCAGAAATCCATGCTTTTTAATATTTTTCAATTTTTACTATAAAAAAAACGAGAAATTCAACGAATTTTAAATTTTGAAAAATTTTAAAATTTCATTGAAAACTTATTTTCTGCGTCCAGTTTAGCTGGAAAATGAACAATTTTTAAGAATTTAGTCAAAAACGAAATATTGAAATTTTCTGTAGGAAAAATTGACAAAAATCCATAATTTTTTATTTTTCAGAAATTTTGAAAATCGTTTAAAAACTAAAATTTTGAATTAAATACTAGTGGAAAATGAACAAGAAAAACGAATTCAGTCAAAATATGCGATTGTTTAAAATTTTTGATAAAAAAATCTCCAGAAATCCATACTTTTTAATATTTTTCAATTTTTTCTAAAAAAAACGAGAAAATCAAAGAATTTTAAATTCTAAAAAATTTTAAAATTTCATTGAAAACTTATTTTTTGCGTCAAATTTAGCTGGAAAATAAAAAAATTTTAGAATTTAGTCAAAAACGAAATTATTGGACTTTTCTGTAGGAAAAATTGACAAAAATCCATAATTTTTTATTTTTCAGAAATTTTGAAAATCGTTTAAAAACTAAAATTTCGAATTAAATACTAGTGGAAAATGAACAAGAAAAACGAATTCAGTCAAAATATGCGATTGTTTAAAATTTTTGATCAAAAAATTTCCAGAAATCCACGCTTTTTAAGATTTTTCAATTTTTTCTAGAAAAAAAAACGAGAAAATCAACGAATTTTAAATTTTGAAAAATATTAAATTTTCATGGAAAACTAATTTTTTGCGACAAATTTAGCTGGAAAATTAAATAATTTTAAGAATTTAGTCAAAAACGAGATATTGAAATTTTCTGTAGGAAAAATTGACAAAAATCCATAATTTTTTATTTTTCAGAAATTTTGAAAATCGTTTAAAAAGTAAAATTTCGAATTAAATACTAGTGGAAAATGAACAAGAAAAACGAATTCAGTCAAAATATGCGATTGTTTAAAATTTTTGATCAAAAAATTTACAGAAATCCACGCTTTTTAAGATTTTTCAATTTTTTCTAGAAAAAAAACGAGAAAATCAACGAATTTTAAATTTTCAAAAATTTTAAAATTTCATTGAAAACTTATTTTCTGCGTCCAGTTAGCTGGAAAATGAACAATTTTTAAGAATTTAGTCAAAAACGAAATATTGAAATTTTCTGTAGGAAAAATTGACAAAAATCCATAATTTTTTATTTTTCAGAAATTTTGAAAATCGTTTAAAAAGTAAAATTTCGAATTAAATACTAGTGGAAAATGAACAAGAAAAACGAATTCAGTCAAAATATGCGATTGTTTAAAATTTTTGATCAAAAAATTTCCAGAAATCCACGCTTTTTAAGATTTTTCAATTTTCTGTAATAAAAAAAACGAGAAAATCAACGAATTTTAAATTCTGAAAAATTTTAAAATTTCATTGAAAACTTATTTTTTGCGTCAAATTTAGCTGGAAAATAAAAAAATTTTTGAATTTAGTCAAAAACGAAATTATTGAATTTTTCTGCAGGAAAAATTGACAAAAATCCATAATTTTTTATTTTTCAGAAATTTTGAAAATCGTTTAAAAACTAAAATTTCGAATTATATACTAGTGGAAAATGAACAAGAAAAACGAATTCAGTCTAAATATGCGATTGTTTTTAAATTTTTTATAAAAAAATTTCCAGAAATCCATGCTTTTTAATATTTTTCAATTTTTTCTAGAAAAAAAACGAGAAAATCAACGAATTTTAAATTTTGAAAAATTTTAAAATTTCATTGAAAACTTATTTTCTGCGTCCAATTTAGCTGGAAAATAAAAAAATTTTAGAATTTAGTCAAAAACGAAATTATTGAATTTTTCTGTAGGAAAAATTGACAAAAATCCATAATTTTTTATTTTTCAGAAATTTTAAAAATCGTTTAAAAACTAAAATTTCGAATTAAATACTAGTGGAAAATGAACAAGAAAAACGAATTCAGTCAAAATATGCGATTGTTTAAAATTTTTGTTAAAAAAATGTCCAGAAATCCACGCTTTTTAAAGATTTTTCAATTTTCTGTAGAAAAAAACGAGAAAATCAACGAATTTTAAATTCTGAAAAATTTTAAAATTTCATTGAAAACTTATTTTCTGCGTCCAGTTTAGCTGGAAAATGAAAAAATTTATAAGAATTTAGTCAAAAACGAAATATTGAAATTTTCTGTAGGAAAAATTGACAAAAATCCATAATTTTTTATTTTTCAGAAATTTTGAAAATCGTTTAAAAACTAAAATTTCGAATTAAATACTAGTGGAAAATGAACAAGAAAAACGAATTCAGTCAAAATATGCGATTGTTTAAAATTTTTGATAAAAAAATTTCCAGAAATCCACGCTTTTTAAGATTTTTCAATTTTTTCTAGAAAAAAAACGAGAAAATCAACGAATTTTAAATTCTGAAAAATTTTAAAATTTCATTGAAAACTTATTTTCTGCGTCCAGTTTAGCTGGAAAATGAACAATTTTTAAGAATTTAGTCAAAAACGAAATTATTGAAATTTTCTGTAGGAAAAATTGACAAAAATCCATAATTTTTTATTTTTCAGAAATTTTGAAAATCGTTTAAAAACTAAAATTTCGAATTAAATACTAGTGGAAAATAAACAAGAAATACGAATTAATTAAAAATATGCGATTTTTTAAAATTTTTGATAAAAAAATTTCCAGAAATCCACGCTTTTTAAGATTTTTCAATTTTCTGTAATAAAAAAAACGAGAAAATCAACGAATTTTAAATTTTCAAAAATTTTAAAATTTCATTGAAAACTTATTTTCTGCGTCCAGTTTAGCTGGAAAATAAAAAATTTTTAAGAATTTAGTCAAAAACGAAATATTGAAATTTTCTGTAGGAAAAATTGACAAAAATCCATAATTTTTTATTTTTCAGAAATTTTGAAAATCGTTTAAAAACTAAAATTTCGAATTAAATACTAGTGGAAAATGAACAAGAAAAACGAATTCAGTCAAAATATGCGATTGTTTAAAATTTTTGATCAAAAAAATTTCCAGAAATCCACGCTTTTTAAGATTTTTCAATTTTCTGTAATAAAAAAAACGAGAAAATCAACGAATTTTAAATTTTGAAAAATTTTAAAATTTCATTGAAAACTTATTTTCTGCGTCCAGTTTAGCTGGAAAATGAACAATTTTTAAGAATTTAGTCAAAAACGAAATATTGAAATTTTCTGTAGGAAAAATTGACAAAAATCCATAATTTTTTATTTTTCAGAAATTTTGAAAATCGTTTAAAAACTAAAATTTCGAATTAAATACTAGTGGAAAATGAACAAGAAAAACGAATTCAGTCAAAATATGCGATTGTTTAAAATTTTTGATCAAAAAATTTCCAGAAATCCACGCTTTTTAAGATTTTTCAATTTTCTGTAATAAAAAAAACGAGAAAATCAACGAATTTTAAATTTTCAAAAATTTTAAAATTTCATTGAAAACTTATTTTCTGCGTCCAGTTTAGCTGGAAAATGAAAAATTTTTAAGAATTTAGTCAAAAACGAAATATTGAAATTTTCTGTAGGAAAAATTGACAAAAATCCATAATTTTTTATTTTTCAGAAATTTTGAAAATCGTTTAAAAACTAAAATTTCGAATTAAATACTAGTGGAAAATGAACAAGAAAAACGAATTCAGTCAAAATATGCGATTGTTTAAAATTTTTGATCAAAAAATTTCCAGAAATCCACGCTTTTTAAGATTTTTCAATTTTCTGTAAATAAAAAAACGAGAAAATCAACGAATTTTAAATTTTCAAAAATTTTAAAATTTCATTGAAAACTTATTTTCTGCGTCCAGTTTAGCTGGAAAATGAACAATTTTTAAGAATTTAGTCAAAAACGAAATATTGAAATTTTCTGTAGGAAAAATTGACAAAAATCCATAATTTTTTATTTTTCAGAAATTTTGAAAATCGTTTAAAAACTAAAATTTCGAATTAAATACTAGTGGAAAATGAACAAGAAAAACGAATTCAGTCAAAATATGCGATTGTTTAAAATTTTTGATCAAAAAATTTCCAGAAATCCACGCTTTTTAAGATTTTTCAATTTTCTGTAATAAAAAAAACGAGAAAATCAACGAATTTTAAATTTTCAAAAATTTTAAAATTTCATTGAAAACTTATTTTCTGCGTCCAGTTTAGCTGGAAAATGAACAATTTTTAAGAATTTAGTCAAAAACGAAATATTGAAATTTTCTGTAGGAAAAATTGACAAAAATCCATAATTTTTTATTTTTCAGAAATTTTGAAAATCGTTTAAAAACTAAAATTTCGAATTAAATACTAGTGGAAAATGAACAAGAAAAACGAATTCAGTCAAAATATGCGATTGTTTAAAATTTTTGATCAAAAAATTTCCAGAAATCCACGCTTTTTAAGATTTTTCAATTTTCTGTAATAAAAAAACGAGAAAATCAACGAATTTTAAATTTTCAAAAATTTTAAAATTTCATTGAAAACTTATTTTCTGCGTCCAGTTTAGCTGGAAAATGAACAATTTTTAAGAATTTAGTCAAAAACGAAATATTGAAATTTTCTGTAGGAAAAATTGACAAAAATCCATAATTTTTTATTTTTCAGAAATTTTGAAAATCGTTTAAAAACTAAAATTTCGAATTAAATACTAGTGGAAAATGAACAAGAAAAACGAATTCAGTCAAAATATGCGATTGTTT